>DWME01003475.1:0-18229 GCA_018244795.1 Parelbella ahira ahira
TATGTTATTAGAAAGCATTGCTGAAACCGTGCTCCGGTTTGTCTGCATGCTTGAGTCTCGTACATAATACAATAATAAATAATAGCATGATACATGATGCTACTTAGTCTACAAAATATAAACCTACCTATATAAACATACCTATGTATGTGTGATTACTATGAAAGTAGAAACGTATAACCAAATCAGGTCGCATCCAATGAAGACGTCCGCGCCTAAGACAAAACAAAATTGAAAAATAAGGGAATAGTATCTGAAGTTCAAAGTCGGGAAAGTCCATTGTACTAATTACGCGGGCAGACGGCGCGCTTTCACTCTCGCCGGCGCTCGTTTTAATTATTTTTTTAACGTCTCGGCGTCTGGCGGGAACTCGGGAAAAATTGACGTAGGAATATTGGAGATAAGCCCTCGCTGTCTTCGCGATTGTGGTCCAATTTGGACGATAAGAACAGAAATTGATAGGCAATAATTTCGGCCAAATCTCCATTCGGTTTTCTAATCTGCCTTTTCGCAGAATGTGATGATTTATTGGGATTTTATAACTCAAAAACAATGGTCGTTTTATTCGCATTATGTTATATGGGTAATACAAATCGTTATCTGTATATCTTCAAGTAATTTCTTGTTAAAAAAATTCATCGACATAATCCATAAAGCATTTTGAGTAACATAAGAATTAAAAATAAAAAACCTATTAAAAATATAAAACTATTGCCCAAGCTATATTGTATTGACTACAAAATACAGCTTGTAAACAAAATAAATATATTCTACACACCGGAATAAATGACTGCAAACGCTGCATAAACTATACGCTTTACTTATTTATTTATCTATGAGGATCACCAACGTAGTATACACTATGAAGATGTACTAATAAATGATTGAATCACAAATGGTCGTATACCTACCTACAATTATCGGTGAACATAATATTTATAATATTAACACACTGTGATTTATAGAAAAATAATTTAAATTAGATAAATCATAACTAAGCGTTGCAATATACAATCCACTAATTAAATAATTCTAGATTCTTCTAAAATCTCCTCGATCAAAAATGTGAGGAACTGAAAAAACAAAAGACAGGCGTAGCCACTCGAGGCTTTCGCGGGCTGTTAGCAAAGTTCGCGCTCCGCTCAATCTTTGATACTTTCTTCGTGCATTTTTTTAGCTCTCCTTATTAATGAAAAGTAGGTTACTAACTTGGTTCGTTTTAAGAATGAAAGTTACGGCAACGTTGCCGTAGGTCGACGAACTCTCAGCTGTGTTTTGTTTTCGTCCACGTTTCGCGACACCTCGCCGGATTGCCTTGAACGGAAATAGTATTTGAGACGATTACTTTCTTGCTATAGAACGAAAACATTGACGCTTCATCCACAGTATTGACTATCAGTATTTACTATTCTATTCGGCTTGATTCTATAGCCGTCTTAGGGAATCTATCCAGCCAAAAGCTGGTGATAATTACATCATCTTAATTATGTATAAATGTGTGTAATGTATATTTTGTATATATCAATTATCAGTTGAATGTTTGTATGTTGTTCTCTTTATTTATACAACTTGTAAGCGAGTAAATTCTCACGTAGGCCTTGATAAGCATCATTTCGTAGACATTTGTGGTATTCGGCTTGAACTGATATATTTTGTCGAATGAAAATATAAACACCTCAGTTGACTTTCTGTTATAATTTGTCATAAAGCAAATAACCACGAGTTTGCTTATTTCCCAATAAACCAGCGCCATCATTAATTATCTATTAAAAAATAATCCTTTTATATGTCAAAACCCATTCACTTCCGTGAGAGGACACGGGATTACCTGGACTAAGACCCATAAAAAATCAAACAAACACACAACACAATAGACAACCCTCAACGCTGAGGTGGATTTTTATAGAAAAAAAATTGGATTGTGATCAAAACGATTTGCTACCGGTTCCATATCAATATTAATGATTTTAAGGATCACTCTATAAGTTGTTATTTAGTGCTTCTATTAAAACACTAATAAACGAGTTTTCTTATTAAGGTTATTGCTTTATAATTTTTATTAACTTGAACGAATTTCCGTTACGACAATGTCATTCATGCCTCATAAATTTAGGGTCCACAGGAAACATTTTCAGAACACTCCACATACGCCTCGGGCGACGTGTCGATTAAATCTTCCTGAGAATGCATGCATAATAATCATCTCCGAAAAGTCTCCAATACACCGATCTCAGATTACCCCTGCGTAAAACCCTTCGGGGTCACCCTTGCTCTACCTGAGGGTGACATTTTTTATTCACACTTCCGTCAAAAACGCATATGCAAAAGGAACTGTTATTTTCTTTGATGCGAGTGTTGTGTCGGAAATAATAATTATATGCATAATAGAGCGGATTACGGGTTAGCATTCTGTTCGTGACGTTTTTTTTTAGTTCCTGTCACCTTGTCCGCGATCAGATGTGAACTTTTTTAACGTGCCAGTAACTCACGAATTTAACAATATGCATTTACGTCAAGCTGTCGATATGCAGCTAAAAAATAGGTCAGTTTCATCTCTTCAATGTTGATTCGTATTTAATTTCTACATGCACGGAATATTCTATAAAATATGTGCATAAATATTTCGACGGTTAACCCTTGAACGCTGTAGGTGTAAATCTGGCGCGTTGCGACTCCGAACAATAAAACACTTGAGCGAACGAGCGGAAACCAAGGCGGGTTAACAATACAATCGACCAATATCTCGACATGCCGCTCTTGACTCCAATCAAATAATTACTGCCCCACGGTCGAAATGTACCCTCGCTCGATTTATTTATTCAAAATGGTGGAAATATGGAATTTTTTCCGCGAATACAGAGAACCGTTTTATATTCCATTACATTAACATCGATGTTGTCGAGAGACACATTTTATGAAAACTTTGTTTAATATTGTCGCATTAAAAATATGTATGGAAATATAAAACGTTAGTAATAATAATAGGATAGTTCAATAAAAAAATCAACGAACTATACCCGACAAAAACATTACACCCTTGACACACCGCACATCCCTAATAACAATAGGATGCAGATTCCGAATCTCTAAAGATAAATAATACATTTTGATTTATAATGCATCTAAAAAAATACTCTTCGTTTATCGAAAATGCATAAATAGACCCTATTATTGGGCACCGGGAAGTGCAAAATATGGGTGTAACCTTTTTTTTATGGCCACTGAATACATGTCAGTGAACGGGTTAACTTACGGGGAACTATTTTTATGACAGTCACAGAACACAAGACACATTCAAAATAGTTCAATAATATTTTACGCATGCATTCAATAGTGATTTGATTTATTCCACTGACATGCAGATGTGAGAGTCCTCGTTAGATTTATTTGACTGGCTGTTTTTTCGCATTGATCTCGCGTTACGCATGATCGCTCACGTCGATTGGTTGTTAGTGTCTATTATTCTGCGTACGACATATTTTAAACTATGAATAATATGGAATTTCGGAATTTTAAAGGCCCGTATAGTTCTAACGGTATGCGAAAAGCGGAATTACTGGTGCCGCGGTATAACAGGAGTAACTGCCTAACTTTGCATGCGAATCAAACGCTTAGAATCGCAAATGTGCTGTTATCTAAATCCGAACCCGATAGAGCTTCTAATCTACATAATAAAAAGAAGCGGCCGGATACACAAACGCAGTGATAATGGTACAATAGACCGCGGCTAGAAAGGGTTACTATTGTCTGAACTTACAACTCCAAATTAATGAGAGACTGCAAAAAATATGGCACAATCGCGACATCCAATCTCTTATGACGGTAGTGAAAGTGTTACAGGTAAAAATAATTTTGAGAACAATTTTGTTGATAATATTTGAAAGAATGAGTTACTTCAATTTTAGTTATTTTCCTGTTACGAAATTTAATATATCATAGGGAAAATAAAGAATAGATAATTTTTTTTCGATTATCGGGGTTTAATTTTGACAATTTGTTTTTCATAATTATCACAAAAATATTGGATCAAAGATTTACTGTTTTAATAAAATATTAAAGTTTTTTTTGTACTGCTGCTGCTACTGCTGGTGAAATAATTAATACTTAATTTAATGCCGACTGAAGAATACACGTTCATGCTCTCGACATATGTATTTGTCTTGGATGGTAATCGAACTTGCAACTTCCGATTCAAAATCAAATTCATAAGCTAGAAGATCAACCGACCAGTCACATAGAAAAATATATTTATAAAACAAACATTTGGTTTGTCCATATTTAATAAAAATACAAATTATAAATAAAAATAAATTAAATATCAAAATTCACATGAACAAACTTTGAGAACCGCTCTCGGGTCGCAACTACCTACTGATCTAATTTCCATGCGCTTACGCCGAGGTAGCGAAGGGGTTAACTTTTATTCACAGTTTCAATAGCTGTTGCATTTATTAACTAACAACACGAAACGCAGATTAGTGCGTTTCAGATGTTTGATATGAATAGTCGGTTTGTGAGTGACAGTGTTCAGAAGTAAAGTGGAAAGTTGAGAAAATCATATTGTAACAAAATATCATATAAATAATGTTGCCAGAATAGCCGAAATGTACGTATTGCAAGCTTTGTCTAACATTACCATGTCAATACTTAGTACTAGATATGAAACTAATAGCTTTATTTGAAGATACCAAGGCATAGTTGTTTGACGGCTAAAATATAATTAGGGAAGAAGTTCTTTTAAAAGTTACCTAGTCTCTTCCAGAATAATCTGCTTACATTAATATGAAAACAGGTAAATTCAAGAAACAAGTACTTGCATAATTGCAAGTAAGTATTTGTTTTGCTGTCACTCCTAATAGCAATAAGATTTGTAACTTTATGGAACACTTTTATACCATCTATCTACAATTCCTCATAAATTCAAATGAACTTCGCCAAGTCAAAGCTTACATTTCAAAGATCCAAAGCTTATTTCTAACTACGCTTGTCTGTCAATAGTACTACGTATTATCTTTCAATAGCTGAATCTGTAATACATCCAACATATTGACTACTATGTTTCAACTTAATACTGCAATAGCGAACGCGAGCTTTTAGAGTAAACATATCCGCAATCCAAAATCAAATCTCATAACTAAGATTATCTGCAACTTCTGAATAAGCTGAAATTGACGCATACCCGATGTGATGAGTGCTACACGAATTGCAGCGAAACGTTCTGAATGTTGAATAGTCGAAGCAATTGAATCAGAACGCAGCGTAAGATCTCTATAAGCTCAACGTAAGATCTATTCTAAAATTTATTTATCTATGTTTCTCATTACCTTTATAATTGAACGCGCTTCTTATAATATTGATGTTAAATTACCTATATTCATATCAAACCTAAATCTTTTGATAAATGTACAATATTATATCACTTACAGTAGTACCATCACACCTGTAAATCCCGAAGGGTTAAGTACAGTATTGTAGTAGACTCCCACGTTTCACCAGTTACGTTTATATCCAACAATGAAAAAAGTGGTGAGCATATTGCCATACAACGGGCACTTATAGTAGTACATTACAATTATACGATTAAACCTAAATAACGTACGTATTATTGTAAAAAAATGAAACCTATCAATTCTTAAGGACTACACTCTACCAATAATTATTGCTTTACTCAACATTAATCTTACATCCCGTAACATCAAGTCATATAAAACCTGTACTATACTTTATCGGTATACGTGCATAGGTACATGAGCATATGAGCTGTTAGAGTGAATGGAAGCCTTAATTCAATTACTTCATGCAGCTTTCGCTCTGATCGATACACCGTCGCATCGAAGCATTATCTGCCCTTGTTTCGTAAATGCATAACTGTGTTTATTACATAAATTATGGAAAGTCGTAGGTACGTATGTTATACCATACTGCTTTCATATTTTTTTTGTTTGGTATAAAATTAATTGTTCTAATGAAAATAAACCAGATTGTTATTTGTGCTTCTATGTTATTTGCCAAATAGCGAATAAACATTTACCAGTATAATTCAGGTACACAACTCTCGGTTTTCGATAATCTCAATAACATATTAGGACAGAGATTACGCGGTACCAATCTTTTATTTACGAAACCCTCACCTCATATAATATATTAATTCCATTGCAAGTATCAAGATCTGTCTTGTGTTTCCTAATTCTGATGCTGAGCCCAAAATCTTAAAGAATAATATCGTGTATGAACTTAGAGGTTATTTTTAATATCTTTTAGATGTTTGAAGTTAACTTTCTTTTTTCATGCTATTTTTCTTCCGTTTCATATACGAGTATTTAATAGTTGGTGATACAAGTATGTGCGCATTAATGGTCAGTATGAAATATCTAACTTTACGTTATCTACGTATACCTGACGTAAAAACCTTATACATTAACGCCACAAGAATGCAATCCATAGGAAACGAGAAGCGGATGCTTATATATAATAATCTTAAATAATCCTTATACATGTTATTCAATATTAATGTAGCTCTGGCGATTTAATTTCGTATTTTCAAAACAAATCTCGTTTCGCGTTTCGAGCCGAGTTGAAACAAGCTCAGTATATATTGGCTCTTGATCCCACTGTGTAGCGCACGGTAGCTGGCAACACTGTGTATCGTATATAACCGTATCTGAGGCTTAGGACGCCATTTCGCCGGGGCACTTCCTGTTAACATAAATCCTCCCCTATTTTGAGACGAAGAGAGAAAGGCATGAAGATGTATTTTGTTTTCAATTTTGTGTCTATTTGGAATTTTGAATCTGTTCAAATCCCGGTATAATATATTAGTATAAATGATATACCTATGTATATTATGTACCTACGTATTAAAACGTAATGATATTTAAAATAATTGCCTATTTGATAAACTGATGATTTAATATTACAATCGTTCTTAGTCAAAGTCAAAATGACTGCTGGGTTCATTATTACATCAGAATCATTATCACCTGTCTCAATTCAGTACTGAACGTAGACTTCCTCGAAGAGTTTTACCGTAATCGTCACGCTGGGCATTTGTTTGGGGATAGCAAGCACAGTTTCTCGTACCGCGTACGCTCCTGCCGTATTATGTGAATAAACATTGTAATCCAATTAAAAAACATCGTACTAGCTGTATCTTAATTACGTTTAATTACACTCATTTTGTAAATACATTACTGTAACTAGCAATGCTTCAACATTATTTAAAACCAATCACCTCAAATAAATCAGACACTTGGTGTAGTACAAAAAATTTTTCGACGCGTCTGAAATCTTTCATGTTATGCAGTTGGAATAAAAAAAGGACGACAACACTAGATCTACTCCACGGTTTTGTCCCAAATCGCCCCACGCGTAAACCAAACAAGTGCGTCCCGAGATGACGCTCGCCAAAATATCCAATAACCATAGTTTTATGTCCCTTCAGTATAAGAAATCGATCATGCGCCCCCACCCCGCGTAGGGCTGCCTCGGCATTCAACTCGACACCTTCATCGTAAAGAAACACATTAAAGGGAAAAATTATAAATGTAAACAGCTGATCCATGAATCTTATTGTTTAATGTTGTTTTTGTATTTTCTTTATGTGTATAATTTGTTAATCCCAAGAGTCTTAAATTGTACGCTATGTTATTACTTAGGTTTAGATTTGTTGAGTATATTTGAAAAACTAAAAATATCCATTCGTCAAGAAAAAAAAATTGAAATTCAAATTCAGAATTTTAATAACGGACGTTGACGAAGCATGCTGATCCGACAGCCCTATGCTGATGGATGGAATAAAAAGAAAACATTAGACCACGGGGGGAGCTAAGATGTTTTCCGATGGGGCCCGTCACGGTTGATTCCCGTTTGGACGCTAATGGACCCGTACGTACATAAGTATAGGCTTTTATGCGTATGTACATGTCACAGGGAATTGGCAGAGCATGGAGCATACGAATGAGACGGAATAACTTAGAACAAATAAGCATTTGAAATCTTAGGCAGATTATGGAAATACTGTATATATAATCACGTATGTAGGTACGTATGTGTATTTTCGAATAAAGCGCTGACGGAAGAAAACTTACATTAAAAGTAGCATGTCTACCTATGCAACTGACTTTCTGTAGAACTTTACTCTTATTTGAGGCAGGTAGAGAATCAATATTTTCTCCTCATATTTTATTATTTCACGAAATCTTTCATGATTATTTAAAAAGTTAATTAAAAACGGTTTCGGGCAAATGCTCATAGGTGGAGTAAGTTGATGCTTGAATTTCCTTAACAATAAACATATTAACGTCATCGTTTGGACGCTAATGGTCTTACGAAAAGGCTTTTACGTCTATGCAAATAATAGAGGGAATTGGTAAGCGCGGAGAATGGTACATGTCCCTTGGAATGGGACGTGAAACGAAATGAGTTCGAATAAACGAACGTTACGAGATAAGAGTTTCAAAATTTAAGGACAATTTTCTAACGGTGTAAGCACATTTAATTCCTATATATATATACTCAGAAGATTACCAAGTAAGTTTTGTTTTCAGAAATCGTAACCATTCTTTTTTTATAATAATAATAATTTTTAAATACACAAAACACGGTACATACAGAATGGTTGAATATCACATACGTATATAATAAAGTCCTGACGATAGCTTATCAATCCGAAGCCTAAGTAAGCGTAATTACGTTACTTGAGATACCTATCTTGAAATACAACTTTAGTATATGCCGTTCATTGTTCATTTTTATTGCAAGATAAATAATTCTCTTTAATGTTAATTTATTACTAATAATCACTCGTTAACAGGCACGTCTTATTTTTAATCCTGTATTACTATGTATTTTAAAAACAGCTAGATATCAATAAACTTATCTAAGTAACTCGCTTCAACTATAACGGAATACTCGTATAGGTATATCTCTGTGAAGGCAAGTGAAGTCGACAAGTTTTGCTCGGCGATAAACTTTGAACAACCTCTCAATGTCCGTCCATCCAATACATTACCTTGTACATAGAGGAGCGGGGGAGTGCCCCCTAGATACCGGGTGATTTACTGAGGGTTTCTGCGACCCTTATCGAGTCTCGTTATGACCATGTGAGGGGAAGTTATTGTACGGTTACCGGAGGGCCAGGGGGTTAGGGGTGGTGGGTGGCAAGCGTTTGAAGATTTCTCCCGGGCACTCCGAGGGACATAATATGTTATTATTTTCAGAACGGGATACGTGGCATTTGCTTCGTACGTGCTTTCACTGTGATTTCGTCGAGTCGAGATTTTTCTAGATTGAAAGCGCTACAACGTTTAGTGCCTCCAAGTATTCATCAACAAAACATACAAGGCGACAGCTATTTGCATTTTATTTTGCATTTTGTCATACAAATTAATCTGAGATTCACCTGCTTGTTTATTAACAGCTTGTCCTCTAAACTAATGCACGTTTTTGTTTGATCTGTTATAGCTTGTAGTTAATTTATAATGGTATAGATTGATTTAAAATTTTCAAATAAAAGATGTAGAGCGTCTTAAGACACCGTATTTTGATTTAAATTACAAACTTCACAGATAGAAAAATACATTTCACATCCATCCAAAATGGGGAAGTTGATACAAATTATTTAATCTACAGAATGCCTGAGATGTTTCGCAAACCATTGGTCCCTGCCATAAAATTATATACGCCTACCAAATAAAATGACATCCCCTCGACGGAATGCTGCATGCAAAATTTAATTTTAGAATCCGAGCCGTTTCAATATAGGTAATATTCGGAATTTATGTTCCATGTTCAAATTTCAATGTTAGCCCTTGCGCCATAAATTTCGTTTGTGCCTTCGTACTTGTCACTTTTACTTTTAGTATTTTTAAACGCTTTAATAATTTGGACATTTAGCATTTCATTGTCGGTCTTTGTGATTCAAAAAATTTAAATTTCTAATAATTGTCTTGTAGTCGTCTTTCAGGCCATACTACGTTTTCGACATGAACTGTCAACTTAATGCAAAGGTTCATAACTAAGATCTAAGTATTACATTGTGGTTAATAAAGTCCAAATAAACCTTACTTTATAGTCATTAAAAAATTGTACCACATACAGAACTAGCGCCGGAATATTGAATATTGATTGCAGATATGACATCAGATGAAAACAGTGTAAAATCGTACTTTGAATTTTCAAAACAGGCAGATTAAACGGCTACGTTCGTTGTTTTTAAACTAACTAGGCGTAACTTCCATGCTACTTAGTTCGTTAAATAAAATACATATTTATCACTACAATTCTTCCCTAACAAGAAAATAAATCAAAAGCACATCTCACACCACAATAATTAATACAATTATTGCCGCAGGGGAAGAAAACACGGCGTTAAAGTCGCGTTAAAAGCCAAAGTAATACAATTTTCCCGCCTTTTTCTCCCCCACCTAATTACGACTCATTTTATTAATAAAGAAGATCTTTACAATTAGGGCGGTTAAAGTTAATGAATAATCAACTGGTTTATACTTAACTGCGTGTTTTTATTTCTATATTCATAAACAGATTTACAGAAGCTTGTATTAAAATAAATTATAAGCAATTTTGTTTGGTGCAGGCATAGATACCGTATTTATTCTTAGTAGATACTAACAGCGCGGTACGATACAAAAACCTATAGTTTTTAGTTAAAAACTTTTATATTCGATTAAAACTGGAGATGTAGTGAAACGAAAAAACAACTTTAATGTGATGTGTAAAAGATTAAATACATTAAACTAATTCATAAATAAATTAACAATTTCATATTTTTAGACTAGGAAAGTTCCTGTCATTACGTAACTCCCCATAAATTATGTCCAACGTTAGGAGTTGCCCACTGAAAATATTTAACCATCAAATGGTCGCGTGGGCTCACGGGTCAACCATTCACTAAAAATATATTTGAATAACGAATGATATACGGCTTGTTTATTGGCGGGCCTGTTGGATCCTTTTTGAATTTCATTATAAACGTTGACCGACGCGCGCGCGGGTCGCCGTTGGTCATTCAGAGGGGACGACTGGAGAAGTGACCCTTCGCGTGTTGTTACATTATATAAAGAATTTTTAATATTTTCACAGCTTTAGGTCTCGGAGACCGGTTTAGTGGAGTTAGGGTTGCTTATTGGAAATTTTACGTTTAATTTGTGATTCTGTGAGCGCACGCGTGCTCATTTAAAAGGTTAAAGGGCGAGAGTTCACGAATAATGTCTTAGGGTACATCTTGAATAAATAAGTTTAAATTATACATAGATGGAAATTAACATGCCGTATGTTCCATGTCTGGCTCGGATGTGTAAATTGCTTTATATGGTAAAGAAATTCATTTCACTGCACTATTATTGATACATATATTATGTAGGTACCTACATATGTTTAATGTACACTTAAAATTAAATTTATACTCTAATGTACCTATATAATTCGAAGTAGCTATACTAAAATGATTTACGGATATCAGGATTTATTGATGGAAAAAATATTGCTTATAGTGTTTGTTTCTATGGAGGTTATTTTATTTTATTTCATTTAATAATTCGCCAACATTTTTTACACTACATATACATTTTTATAGATATACATATTTATAGATATACTTATATTGATATACATATTTATAGATATATTTTGTAGACATAACGCAAAAGCTAGTTAGTTCCCGCTAAGTATCAGAACAGTTACATATAGGCATTCAATAATGACTGAAAAAATCCAGAATGATACACGATCATGCTAGCATATAATAATATTAATACCGGAATAATCAGTTTATTGTTTGAAAGTAACTTTTGGAATACCTTATTCCGTTAACCAGTTGGACTTAATACATGTAAACTATAGAAGTAAATTAAGCAACTAAATAGTTTCAACAGGCCAAAAACTGTTAGGTATGATGTTTATACAAAGTTCCACAAGATTCCATAAATGATTTCATATGAAATATACTTGAATGTATGCAAGCCGTTACAAAAATGTTAAGAGAAGAAACAACTGCAAGTAGGAGTTACAAACAAAAAAGAATAAACGAGAGAAGAACGAAAAGAAAGGAGAATTAATGAAAAACCGAAAAGAAAACGAACGTATCTAATACATTCGTTAAACAATCACTGAATAGATTCCAATATTATAGATATGTATATGTAGGTATATATAATATTCTCCTACTTCTGCTAAAAAGCATTAATGGGAACAAATGGGGTACTGAAAACAACTTGATATTCAGCATACCGAAGTATGTAGCATACAGCCAACATAGCATACAATTAAAAATTACAGGATTATAAAATTTCGTATCTCAAGTTATCATTTGTATAAAATATCTACAATAAGGAGGAAATAACAAAAATGTATATTTGACAAATAAAATTGGATATATTAACAGTAATAATTACTTACTTGCTTCAATCGGTTTTTTTTACATAATTTAATTACTAGAGCCTTTTAAAAGTATTACGATACTCCGCCCTCACTCTAAACAATATAAAAAAATGAAAACGTCAAAAATATTTGACATTTAAAATTCTAGCAATGCTCGCATGTTTGTGTGTAAAACAGTTGTTAATACATTATTCATCTAAACATTTTCTATTTCACAAATCACAACCATTTAATGATAAGAGAGGGACTATACTATAAGTGCTTCGGAAGCTCGCAGATCACTCACACAAGCATCACACTACGGTAGTATTGCGACCCCGCGTTTACTAGTGGCAAAGCAAACACGCGGAGGGAAACTTCTATCATAACGTGCCCTCCTGGAGGGCTCGAATCAAATTCTAAGGAATAATAAACGATACGGCAGCAACGCTTATAATAACGTTTGGGCGATATCAAACTTTCCATTACAGTGTGTGCTTTGTGTTAGGTCGATTTCGCGGGTGTCTTGTAACTGTTCGTATGTATGTAGATATATTGTATGTATTTTGTGGGACGTGACTCAGTAATATCATTTTAATAGTATTGTATGTTTATCTTTAACTCTCATCGTGTCAATTTTTTTAGTGATTTTTATTTATATCGATTTTAAAGTTATTTTCCTTATGATACCATCACGCCAGATCTTTTAGAGTGTATGCAGAGAGCATTAAACGCAAAATATCTGTGTAATTGCAGACTCGACGTGCTTCGTCTATGTCTAATCTCTCTCCTCATGTACGCCCGCTTTGTCTATTCAAATACATAAGTGTAAGTATAATGTAGGATTTGTGCCCGATGTATGGCAGTAGTTTCACCACCTATTCCATTGGACTTAAACGTAACTGCTGAAACGTGAGAGTGTATTTATTATTACAGGCGTGATGTTACGTATTATATAGGCTCGGTGGCTGTTAAACATTTTGTTTCATAGTCGTGGCTCGAAGATAATAATTTAATCTATTATTAATACTGATATTTCGCAAAACAAGTGTCATAGTTGGAATGTGGAAGAAACACGGTCTGCAAGGATAGAGATATTTGACACTCAAATAATTACCTATGTCTAAGTACAAAGGTATAAGGTATAAGGCTCTGATTCTTAAAACTGACAATATCTGGGAAATCAAACGCTAACAAGTCAATAAGAGGTCACAGCGGGTGCTCTAATTAACCTCATAACTGAACTCAGTACTTACCTCAAGAAATACATATACTGTAACTGGATAATAAAATAAAATTTCCCTAATAAAATGGAGATACCTTGGGACAAGACACAGGGCCCAATCTAAGTAGATCGTGTGACGAAACGGCTAATAAATATACATTCATACTTGAATGTATATGTATTTTACAATTGTACAATTGTAAAGTACAAATGTACAATAAGAACAATTTGCAATTCAACCGCTGGTCTATATGACAAAAATACATGCATGTTCATAGAATAAGCTGTGAAATCGTAAGATGTAAAATTTGTCTGTTGCCAGCATTAAAAAAACTCCAGTAACATCGCACAGGAGAATATCTATTCCGATAATTACAAATTTTAATCTTGTTAAGAGACTCTATATTACTAAATGTAGTCAGTCATAGTTCATTTATGTGTCAGACACAACACACTTTCAAGTAAATTAAATTTTGCTCTTGTATTATTTATTTATTTTTTCATAAAATTAAATATTAGACATCCGGTGAATTCCTATTATCCCACTGCTGAGCAGATGTTACACATAGAGAAAATTTTAATACTCCTCAACCATCTTATCTGAGCTGGAGTTGATGGAGAAACAGACCTGCCGAGTAATGATATTTTGATACAAAAAAATTGTTTTAATTTTTTTTTCCAAACATCTTTTTAATTTACAATTAAATAAAGACCACGACGATAGCCCTTTGGAAGTTTATTAATAATTACCTAAACTTCAGAAGTACTTAATCAATCAATTTCATCGAAGGCAGAAAGCTTACTTGTAGGTACGTATTTCATTAAATATTATCATAAAAGAAATCACCATACCACCTCGGTAACGCGTATGAAATAATAAAAACGTATTCGTACAAAAAGGCTGCAGAGTTTCTTGCCCGTTCAAAAAAAATAAGGAAAAAAAAAGAAAACAAAAGGTAACCCGTACAAATGGAGACCACGACAAAATGTTAAGCGTTGACTTTTGTGCGCGTCAACATCACCTATGTCTGTTAGAAAACGAAGAAAAAAATTCCTGCGTAGGTATATAATATTCGGACCCCAACGCACGCACACATGCACAGATCCCACGCAAACAGCATCACATACGGCTCGTGTGTATCACGTGTGTGAGTTTCACGTGTGCGAGGGAAACAGGTGTATAAGAATCGCGTGTGTGAGAGGGAGGGAGTTTGCAGGACGAGCGATACAACAAATCAATACGAGCGGTGGTGACCGGTAGCCTGTGTCACTACCCCCCGACCGAGCCCCCCACCCCGCAGACCGCACGCCTCCACCTACATTGTCAACTAACACAGAGTAGGTGAGCTCTGAAACGTACATGTATTTGTGGCTTTCCTTTGTTAGGTGCGCCTTTCATCTTGTAGCAAGCGGTTCTCCTTTGAGATTAATTTGACGCGACTTGAAATTCAATTATACTACATACGTGCATTGTTTATGGCTTCTGTTGTTCTATTATCCTGCTACAGTCAAAAGTCGGTAATGCCTTAAACACTATTAAAACCATTACTAAAATGTAATCCTAATTACGTCCTTTCATATAAGCTTTCAATACGAACTGCCATGTAACACGAAGTGCTTTAAAGTATTATCATTAATTAAGTACACTAAATCATTTTTGTTTAACATCCGTTTAAGTAATAGGTATTTACGAAACGGCAAACCTTTTCATACAATTTTTTTTCTACGATCAAGTACGTCGGATACTAAAACAAAAATACAACATTACAAAGTACAAGTACAGAGACGATGTTATCAGAATGATTGCAATAAACGTTAGAATACAAAAAAAATGCCATGGTTAGCTGCTCTGTGCAAAAAATCCGCTTGACCGCGCGTATGGAAAGCGCAGTGAAACTCCGGGCGAGCAAACTTGATACTGCTCTTCTAACTTTTAAAAAGGAAGCCTCTCAGACGCAAGTATCGCGACCGTTCGTGCCGCGTATACCTACATTTATTTTATTACGAAACTATTGTAAACAGGTTGGTACATGTTAGACTTTCTTTTTCCTTTATAATTTATGTAAGTAAATATATGAAAAGTATTTGATGTAACTTATCTAGTTAGACAAACTTGTTCTATTGATATTAAGAATGAATGATATTCTCATACATAAATTCTTTTGAAATATAGTATTTTACATATGTACATTACTAATATTATAGCTTCACTTCAAATCCTTGTGATTACGTATATAATTATGTACATCTATATAAACGGACCCATTTCGCAAGTCCAACCCTAACAAAAAAACTATGCAATTATATTAATAACTACTCACTCCAAAATCATACCTTTTATCTTAAACACGCATTTCCTTATTGTGGAACAAAAGGCAAAGATTTGAAAGGTAAGGGAACCATCATAGTGATTACCGCCTCGAGAGGCATTTGAGTCCTTTTAGTGACGATGCAAGGTGCAATAGACCCACTTGTTACTAAATTACTGAGTAAAATACTGAGGAAAGGTTCGAAGAAACCATAAGCTAACTACAGTTACTAAGTTCCCAAATCAACTTACGGTTCCAAGGTGCATTCACTAAAAAATATTATTTAAGTCTAAAAACGGAATTTAAATTAGGAATACTTTGACAGCTAATATTAATAACTTAACATAAAAATATTACCGTTCCTTACGCTGAATTATTTTCCATAGTAGTAAACTTTAATAATGACAAGTAACACACTACATACTATTATTTTACAATGATCAAAAAGCTCCTATTATTCTGGTAAATCAATTAATTATTAATTCTCCTAATGTTAAGAAAATATAGAACAAGGTTTAAAAACTATTATCGCGTCTCTATTTAATTTTATAAATCTGATTTAATTAAATATGTATATGTATGTACCTACATATGTACGTATGGCAGTAGGCTCACCACCTGTTCCATGGGACTTAAACGCAACTGGTGAAACGTGGGAGTGTACCACATTCCTTTGCCTACCCCTTCGGGGATTACAGCCGTGATGTAACATATTAAAAAAAACAGTTCCGAAAGTCTGAAATCATAATTATTCTATGACTATTCTAATATCATATGACTTAGAGACTACTGAATGATATATAATTATTGTGTTAGTTATATGTAGAATGATTGTGATTTCAAACTTTCTAACCTGTTTACTGAAAGATAATGTTCTTGACACTCTAGTCGCAAATGAGCGATATGTTAATTATTTTCCTGTTTTCCTTTCTAATACAATCGTCTATTACTTTACGCGTCAATGTGTTTTAGACAGGAAAAATGTTAATAATATCTTGGGAACTCTCCATATCTTACCATCTGACCCCAAAAGTTAGCAACAAAATAGCCTTACTTGTGGACACGGTTCTCCTCTCACTTTGATCTCGGTCAAACTGTGGCGTTGAAACCGGATAGATAAATATAACAATTTCTCACGATAATCAGTGTAGGTAGGTCAGCTTCACACATCTTAAAAAACTACATGGACGCATGAAAAACGTCATTTTCGTTCAGCGTTAGAGAAAATTATATTTATTCATAAAATACCGGAAACTAAACTAACTATGCTTGCCGGGATTCGAACCGTAGATCCTTTGTTGCGGTCCTAAATTATACTAGACACGTCCAAACCACTATGCTATCACTCATTATTATAATAATGAAAAAATCTTGACCCTTGTCGATACTTTATACTATTTCGACGTTGCGGGTACTTATATTTCCGTGATTCAGCAATTCGGCGTAAATGTAAAGTGCAATCTCTCGGATTTCACCCGCATCCATAACGCAGTGTTCAGTGTGGGGACAACCGCACATAGGGTTGCAAAGGTAAAAGCCATCAGTGTGATTAACGGCACAAGAGGCGTGCCGGGCGTTGCGGCACGTTATCACCTCCCGTTCAAACTGTTCAGTTTTCACAGGTGAGATCGCACTAAGAGCTGACATTAAAAAAAAAATAGACTTGTTGGTATTTTATAAAAAAATTAAAGATTAAAAAGAAAAATTAAATATTATTAACGGAAATTTATTTTGATACAAACGATTATAACTCTCAATACTTTTATAAACGGAGACATATCGTGTTAATGTATAGTGCACTTGCATGATTATTTACAATAGATATGAGTGGAAATGTTTAAAGTGAAATGGTAATTATTCTGCTTGAGAATCTAAACATAAAAAATATTGATTATTATACAGTTTTCAATTTTATTGTCATTTGTCATTAAAATTTTAACATTTGTCATTAAAATTGAGGATTTCACTAGCGTTCCACCATACCGCTATCATTTGTTAGTTATTATCGCCATACATTATTTTAAGTTTTAATAAAATGTTAATTAAAACAATTAAGCTAGTATATTAAGCTTAGTGTAAAATGTTTTTATAGTTAGAAGCATTAAATATCAACACGCAGAAATAATTCATTTCACAACGAATAAAAAATAAGAAAATTCTTTAAAAATAAAACGTACATACATACATCTAAGAAACGATAAAACGCTTCCATCTAAGCAACCATTGTACAGTTACTGTCCGAACGAGGGGAGAGTTTCCTTAAGGGTACATTTCGCTGAGTAACAGTCGTATTCACTACCCTCTACCCCATACGGAGGGA
>DWME01003476.1:0-18227 GCA_018244795.1 Parelbella ahira ahira
TATACGAGCAAGTTTTTCATACATCGGCCATTGGGCGTTTCTTGTATAATCTTCTTAGCACTATATTTTTACAATGGAAAGTAGTAGGAAAATTAATTTGTTTTTTTTAATTACGTCTTTTTTTCAATCTTTACGCTTACATTATGTACGCCTGTAAATTTTTTTTTTTTCATTATTTTTAAATAATTGTCTGTATTTAGTATTCACAGTGTATTAAAAATGGTAAATAAACATTGTGTTCGAAATTAAACAAAATTTAATACATATCTAATAACGTACAGGCCTTAATTTTATTTAAAATTCTCTTCTGATTTTTATTTGATATGATTGCGATATTTCTAAGCAAATAACATATTCTATCTACTTCAACACACTGGCAGTCGAATTTTAATTCAGATTTCATCGTTATTACATGCGATTATCGCGTAATAAAGCAGTCGCAAAAAATTTTGTGTAAGTGTAAGAACACCCTTATGAGAATCTAATATTATCTAAAACATATATAGATAACAAATCGGCTCAACACAATAATTTCACAGCAATGCATCTGACACATAAAGATAAAACCGTTCAATTATTTTTAACTACCGACCTCTGCTAACTAATAATTACCTCAATATTATATCAGAAAACAAATATATTACCGTTCGAAAACCAATTAAAATATATATTGAACCATATTGTTTTGCTTATAAGCGTCACATCAGCTTAACACTATATTTGTTAATTGTAAACATAACCTTGCAATGACACGCTATTTGTTGTTTATCGTATCGGTAACAAATTTATCGGTAGTTGTTATGATTAACACAAATTGATTTTGTATGTCTAATGTTGAGTATGTATGCAACTAGGTCGTTAGTGTTGAGAGGTCTCAATAACAATATAGAAGTTCAATTATTTGATAATAATAGTTACTATATTAGGGGGCGTCCATGAATTAAGCGAGGTGATTTTAGAGCTTTTTGAACCTCCCTCTTCCAATGGTGAGATTTCGTGAGATTTTGATCAACCCCCCTGCTCACGCTCCAATCTCACGTGAGATTTATCAAAATGCTTGTATCTCATAAATTTATTGAATTTAATCTATAAGAAAAAAAATATAAGCTGCTTTATACATATTTTTTAAGACTAATCAAGACTATTATGACTACTGAGTAAGTAGACTAGAATTACACTGAAAAGTAAACATTAAAATACTTAAATCGTTACTACCAAGATTCATTAATTCATAAGATTAAATACTACTTTATTTCAATTTTACTGTTTCTTGTGGGAAAGAAATTGCGTGATATTTGTGGAGACCCTCCCTCCTCCAAAGTTAAATTAGATGAGAGTCGAATTGATCCTCTCCCCCTTAAACGCCTCACGTAATTGCTGCCTCACTACTGGATATAGGCCTCTCCTAAACTAAATATTTCATAGGAATTAGTAGTTCCAACAATTGTTACAGATCGTAACTGTGAACAAATGAATTAAGGTCCTGCTATTGTGCATTTGTAACACATTTATAATGAATGGGTGTTCATAACAAGGCATATATAGCCTATATACATACCTATGACTTGTGTATGACTGTGAAACGTCGACCAAGTGTCGGTCTTACTGTTAACCGGCTATTTTATTACTGTATCATTTTTGTTATTATTGTATTACTTTTTTCATATTTACCTAGAAATAGTACCGGTTTTTTAAGTCTTTAAAACTAATATATATTATTGATATCTATAAATCCTAACAATATGATTTACCTACTTAGCCCGAGATGGAGCGACTTGGTGAATCATAAGGAATGACAATACAAGGTTTTCATTTATATAACTACTTCAAGTTTTACTGTATGTCTGTTTTGCGTCATAAATATTGTAGTTTATGGACATATGTATTTATTTAAAGAAGTTTGCAATGGTGTCGTGATTTATAACTTGATATGCTTTTGCAATATGTTTTGACGTTTCTTTATCGCTTGCTCTGCTATTTTGCCGAAGTTACGTTAAAAGGTACCTATTCACTTCCGGTTTTAAACGAATTGCTGATAATTTAATAAAGAAACAGTTGTGTCATCAACAATGTTTGCGTATTGACCTTATAAACAGTTACTATGATATATACTTTATTACATCGACTTAGTCCGATATTTGGTTAAAATTTGAGTTAGAAATGTTTCATGGTTTTGTTGGCATTTTCTTACAAGATCTAAACGGTTGAGACTTTTCATCTGGCGAGAGCGCCATCTAGTAACGGAAGGAAGAACTACATACGAAGTATTGTGATAAATCAGTATAAATTATATAAGATCAGCGTATTTTTCAAAAATAAAGAATAGTCTATGTCACTACTTTATCTTTAAACCATGTGTATGCAAAATTTCATACCATCCATCTTCTGCGTGATCGACTCACAAATATCCAAAGATTATCAATAAAAACTCTCAATATAATCAATATAATAAAGAACAACGAAAAAAAAAGTATAACGGAAATAATTCTTATGTTATATATCTGAATATATATTATAAATAGAAAGGGCAATAAACAATAACTGCTACTTCAGCAGTTGATGAACTCGTTCCAAGAATAAAAGTGAAAATATTAAATATGAAACGTAACGTAAAATTAGCCGGAAATTCTAAAAACGTCCTAACCTTTGACACGCTGTGAGTTATTCTAAGTACATATTAAACCAGGCGTGACTGTCCAAGTTTTCCCGACATTTTTCCTGCACGACAGAACGACTGGCGTGATAAAATTCATTAGTGAATAACCACTCCTCGCGCAGAGTACCATTTTTACGGCGCGCCCCCACTTATAATTTATTTGAAAGCTGTAAACAAAACATTAAATAGAATTTAATTCTCGGATTCTGCCTGGTGGGAGTGTAAGAATTCTCTGAAACAGGCGTGTATGAATAGAGCAATGAATGTACAAGAACCACGTCACGTGTGTAAGGACAGTAATAATTGGAACTCGTAGCTCTCTGCCTACCCTGCAAGTGATCAACAATCCACATCAATGTTGTATATATTTTTTGTCATACTTTCGTTTTCCATTCTTTAAATAGTAGCACCTAGTAGCTAAGTACGAATATTTTGTCCAACCAGCTAACCCCTTAGCGTGACTAAACACGTTCGGTAACACCAGCTCCCAACGCAGGCGCGGCAAATACCACGCAATTTCATATTTTCCAGGCGTAGCCCGAGTACTCGCGGATTAATTCTATGTTTAATTTAAAACTTAATGAACTAATAAACATCTAGCTTTTTGTTACTTCATCAGCCTGTAGTCACTGCTGGATATAAGCCTCCCCGAAGGAGATACGCCTCTTAAGACACCCTGGTATTCGGGCAAGTACAGTTGTTGGTGGTTATCGTTAAGTAATAATCGTTAAACTTATTATTATCGAAGGTCTTGAAAATAATTTAAAAACTTCCTTAAAAAAATTTGCTACTAATTGTAAGTCTTGTCTGCGTCTATACGCACTGGTGTAATCTGGTGGACCCGTGCCCAACAGGACAGTTTCAAGTATGCTGTCATTTAAAATAGTATGTACATATTCCGCTTACACTAACGACCTACGTTTTTATAAAATAAAAGTCGACCAACCCATTATTAAAAATGTAGTTAACTGTTCATTATTATTATTAAATTGTCACGCCGTTGTCGGGTAAACAGAGGGCAACGAATTCCATGCATCTTCATTCTTAGAGATAACAAGATAAATTTATGTTGTTAATATTAAAAATAGTTAGTATTACTGGTAAGTAATAACATGAACATAACATAATAACTGTAGAAAGAACATTACTGCCTCGTTGGTCGAGTATTTGCTAGCGCGACTGCCGATCGGGAGGTCCTGAGGGTCATATCCCGGCTCGGGTAGTACCGGATTTTTCTATTTTAGAATTTCTAGTAGTAACTCGCAGTCTGAATTTATGCCCGGTGTATGGCTCACCAGCTATTCCATGGGGCTTAAACGTAACTGATGAAACGAGAAAGTGTTCTACACTCCTCTGCCTACCCCCTCAGGGATTACAGTCGTGATGTTACGTTCAATTGTAGAAAGAACTTTGTGAAATAATTTTGCAACAAATACTAGTGCTCACTACACAAATTGTCTTGAATAATAATCGACCCAGCGACCATTAGCACAATAATTACGAACATAAGCCACTACGCCGAACGTAACATAAATAATAGTTATAAATGATGAAGAACATCTTGCTCATATTTTTTTTATTTCAACACGTGTAAAACACGAACATATGTAAACGAACCTCATAAACATTATAACACATCAACACCATATTAGTACCTGAGCTGAATGATTGATTGATCACGGCTCGTGATCGTTCAGCTGAACATCGTCACAGACAGATCGCGTCCCGATATACACTATTACGCATACACATCGACCTTGAACTCCGAATTGGGTAAATGTTTTTTGGCGCGAAGCACTCGTATGTTTATCAGAAAACGAAAAGCGATTTGGAATTTGTTTTATTTCAATTTTTTTTTTCTTTCAAAAGTTTTAATTTGAGAACACTTTCTAAATATAAATTTATTAAGCGATTTTTATACGTTTGTTGCCTTCTTGGTCGAGTGGTTGCAAGCGCAACTGCCGATCATGAGGTCCTGGTTTCAAATCCCGGGTCGGGTACTATTGGAATTTTCTAATTTAGAATTCCTAGTAGTGACTCGTAATCTGGATGTATGGTAATAGGCCCACCACCTATTCCTTGGGACGTAAACGTAACTGGTGAACCGTGGGAATATACTACACTCCTCTATCTAACCCCTTAGGGGATTACAGGCGTGATGTTTAATTAAAGAAAATTACATTTCGTTTTCAATATGCATAAAATATTTCCGTTACTATACATCAAAAACATGAGAGATTTACTAGCCAGTTGTAAATATTTTACGATTTCTGTACTTGTATGTCACACTTGATTCTGCAGTCTCGCAAGTTCCGCCATCTGTTGTCGAATAGCAGAACTTGATTTCTAAAACTGCACTGTGACTATAAATAGTTTTTCTGGGAATCAATAAATACTTTTAAATTCAACAACTTTATAAACAATGTTCGTATTCAAAAGATGTACAATTAATAATTACAATTCGTAAATTAAGAAATAATATGCTACAAAATCAGATATACATAAATAGAAACAGTTTTATTGAACATCAAAAGGAAAGTTGGTGAGAAGAAATAAAGTTGTGAATTTTCCATTATATAACATTTGAAGAAAATTATTGCATCACAGTTCCAATAATGCTTTATCGCTCTCATTGAAACAACGCCCGCATTTATGAAGGCCGTAGGGTTGTCCAAAAGTATTTTTTATTAAGTGCATTATAAACCTACTAATTGTAAGACGATTTCTCCTTGTTATCAAATTGACTAAGGGACATTAAAAAAATTTCTAATATTGACCCATTTATAGAACAAATGGGACCTTATAATTATAAATATTTAACTTTAGCCTGTCAGTAGGACAACTTGGTATTACAGTGTGGAACAATTGAGTTGAATTTTACTGTTATTATTTATGTTTAATGTCGTTACAGTTTAGAAACAAATATACGATATGTACATACTGCCATGGATATATAATACTTAGACTATTTAACATGTATATTGTATATTTAATATTTAGAGCGCTATCTAATATTTAGACTGGCACATTGATTTAGTGGTTGCAAGCGTAACTACTGATCAATAATTCCTAGTTTGGACCTCCGGGTCGGGTAAAGTATAATTGTCCTGTATTTGTGTCCAGTGTATGCCAATATACTCATTCCCTATTCCATGAGCCATAACAAAACTGGTTAAGCCTAGGAGTTTCTAGGTACTATTCTTCTCTGCCCACCCATTCGAGGAAATACAGGCGTTTGTTATGGTATGCTGTGTAAGGTGTAGTGGTCACTACATCTCGAATAATGTCACGCGAAACTAGAGTTCACCTAGACATGAATTATGGGCATTTTATTTCGATTAAATACCCTTGTTAAAGCTTTTAAATAAAAATATTAAAAAGAATAACAAATAATTTGGATAACGCGTGCAGCGACAACCCTATGCTCAAGGGAAACCAGTACGAATGTAATTAATATCGGGACCGGAAATAAATGAAAATAACAAACAAGTTAATAAAACTTAAAACCGAAGCAAAATACATTAACGCCGCAAAATATGGGTGTATTTATACGTCTCTGCAGTTTAAATAACTTATAAATATTACTATTTTATAATTCCATTTCCGGTTTAATTGTAAAGGGTACGTCATTGTATGTATTACGGCCGCTCTGCTGTGACTTGTTTCGGTATTAAGAATTTAATAGAAAGAGATAGAAGACACAAAGCGTTCTTACTCAGTTGACGAATATAGCAATGCTTTTGTCAGTGATCTCAGACAGATATCCACTTTCGGTCTCACGTGATGATATACATAAATCTCAGACAGAGGGACATCTTATGCGCAGTTAGATAGAACTCCTAAGATAGAACTTCGATCTTTTGTAGGGTCACATATGAATCTGTCTGTCATGTGTCATATGAATCTTACATATTAAGCTGATTCATTTAATACTTCACACTACATCCTACATTTAATTAGGCATAAAAACCGACTCTAAGAATGTATAAACATAAATATTATACGTTACACCAAATATTTATTGCAATTTACCCGCATATGGATAAGACAGGACGGATGATATTTTATATTATATTAAGTCTAATAATTTTTTTCATTTACGTATACCTACCTATACTATATGTAAATTATAATATATAGCATGTATATGAAAATTGCTATTATACGTTATGTACAATATACATTTACATTTTAAAAAATTCTAGTACTTACAAATGTTCTCGATTTTGAGCGACAGATATATTGTTACTCAAGTGAAGTTTAAAAGTAAATGCTTCACAATCAGTAGATATTACAACTGCATCTGAAGCATTGATTGCATAATGCACACCTGCAACGATCCCTCTATAACTAAAAGCAAATGGACCTTTATTCGTACCTATGCTTATTTTTATTTGTTATTTTAAAAAGATTGTAAAATGGAAAGTCTCACAACGATGTGACGTGTGGTCACAACACTTAGAAGTTGCCATAAAACTGAATCAAATGCACATATCGCTAGGAACAATACGGGTTTTCTTAACCCAACTCGGAAACATATAGGAATGAAAATTGTAACCGCACAATAGTATTAAATATTTAATTTTCATTTTTGTACTAAGTACTATTACTACTTTTTAATTTTATTAATTTACAACTGTCTAGGAAATACATATTACTGAAACGTACGTATTATGGAAACGTAATTTGCTATTTTATTGTACTATAGAATATTACGTAACATCACGAATACACTTCTACGTTTCACGGGTTACGTTCACGTCCCACCATGAAATTGGTGGTGAGCCCATTACCACACACTGGGCTTATATCAAAACTCCGAGACAAAACTAGAATTTTTTACAAGAAAATCTAATTTAGAAAATCCAATAGCACCCGAATCGAGAATCGAACCTCTCGATCAGCAGTCGCGCTAACAACCACAAACGACGAGGAATCGTCACACCACATTAATATGTATCTATGTACAATAGCTTAATCTGTGATGCGATGACCTTAATGGTTACTGCTCCTTATAATACGTACAATATACTTTATGCAAAGCAAAACCGCTTAAAGTCACGAATATACTACAAGTTGTCTTGGGATTAAAACACTTCTTATCTGTACGTTTGCCTACAACAATTCTGATGTCAAATCAGCAATTCACGGCCTCCTGCTACTGTTATAAATAAGTATAATATTGTATTATGCCGGTACAAATATATCTTCGTGATCTTACCGACCTGTCAATTACAATTTATTATGTCTATCTAGCGGTTATAATCTAAGCTTAATTCTATCATCGTCAAACCTGGTGGGATTCAACTATTATATAGGACTCTATACAAATGTACTTCAAAGGAATATAGGTATGAGATTATATAATTATGTTATATTATTTGACGTTCACTTCTCAAAAAAGAATATTAATAAATTAAAAGAGCATTAATTGATAGTAAATTTATTCATGATTTTTCGTATGCCGTTATACAGTATTTGAAATCAATTAAAGGTTTATGACTTATGGTAATCTCTATTGGAAGATATAACATTCCCTTGTTATTATTATTCAAGATTAGAGTACAAATTACAAACTAACTTACGGTCTTATTCAGACTGCATTTAAGTGTAAAAAGCTTGGATATGTTAGCTTTTAATAAAACTTTTTACTCTTACGTAAAAGAAACAAAGTACAATCAATATTATACCAAGAAAATCAAATACATTTTTTCATGACCAATGTCCGATACCAGCCGGTACATTTTGTTACAGCTATTGAGTAATAGATGGCACTACTGTGTCGTAGCTTATTTCTCTTTAATGTTCGTATTATTTTAATCTGTTACTAGATGGCGTTACATACCTCATCTTTGAAATTAAAATTTTGTTCAAAAAGTTTCCTTG
This sequence comes from Parelbella ahira ahira, assembly GCA_018244795.1. Classification (NCBI taxonomy): domain Eukaryota; kingdom Metazoa; phylum Arthropoda; class Insecta; order Lepidoptera; family Hesperiidae; genus Parelbella; species Parelbella ahira. Next base: position 8,543 of record DWME01003476.1, read on the forward strand.
CTCAAGTACGAATAAATGAAAAGGACAATGTCATTGCATGTAAATAATATTATACTATTACAACGCCTTATTTGTTCTTTCTGGAATTAGCAATTGTTGGCAAGATGCGTAATTTCGTATGTGTCCCGACTACGTGTAAATGTATTTTTAGCACCAAACAATGAATAAGTCAGTGATCTCGCGGCCAATCGGGATTCCTAACAAGGGTGTAAATTTAACAGGCAATTCTGCCCAAGGGTGTTGCAATTTGTCGTGTCATTTACTATGGACACATTTAGCTCTGTTTGCATGATCGTAAAGACTCCACACCCTTACGACTGTCCATAACCACCCACGACATTACCAGATTAAATAGACCTCTCGCGTCACCTTTTTTCATACATTGTACTATGATAAAAGAAAATTTCTTTTTGTGATTGGGGGTCGATATTAACCGGGCGGGGGAAACCTCGTCCACCTATTCGCAGGTGACCACTATCGCGTCACCCTCGCTATTGAATCATGACAGTAAACCTGGTCTAGTTCCCCACTATCATCGCTGCGGGATAATACCCCACAATTCACACATTGTTGGGATTCGCTATCGATGACACGTCTATTGTACACCGTACCGAACAATCATAAGTGAATTATTGATTCTGTGTACTGTATAATTGTTATTAATTCCACAATGATTCACAAATTGATTCGGGCATTGAGATGTCCTGGAGATCTTATAACATCATAAGAATATTAAAGAGATTTCTCATAACGCGCCTCTGTCTAAGAAGAAACATGAATAACTTGAAACGAAGAAGAGAATCTGTGGCGTCCGTATACAAAAAAACGACAAAATTTTTAACAATAAATACTTCTCACCTCCTAAAGAAAACAGCCAATAATAAGAAGTACCGTTTACTAGCAAGAGTAGCTGAAGAATACCGACGGAGTGAAGAGAGAGACGAAGCGAGAAATAATGATTACGAAAATAAAGTGGAAAGTGAAGATGACGCTGACTTAGGAGAAAGAGACTTAGATTATTACTTGGGTATCAGACAGAAGGAAACGTATTGGCGAAATCCGGCTGCCAAAGAACAAATAATGAAAGACTATCTTATGTACCACTGTGGAGTGTCTGAAGAGGACTACTATAAACACTATAAGAAAACAATTCCAAGAGTATCATATCCAGTGCAGCCGAGATTAAAACAAGTTCCATTTAAAATTCACAGAAAACGGGACAGAAAGAGCTCCACCTCAAGAGAAGGGTCGGACTCTTGGCGGGAGAAAGGAAAAATATTTAAAATATTTAACAGAAGAGACAGCGATACATCAGACAGCTATAGTGAATGTGAGTCCAATGACGATATCGGAGAATCGACTGATGTTGATAACATCGAAGTTGACAAAAACGACATTGCTATTTGGAATATAACTGCGCAATTCGATAGCCTTAACACATTTGATATATTGCACGACGATTTATCAGCTGAGGTGCGCAAATATAATCTATTCGTATAACTAAAGTAGATTTTAAGCTTTTAGTTTAATTATTGACAATCAAGTTAATAATGTTTTCTTTGTTCACAGGGTGTTCGTATAAAAGAGGTGTCGGATGGCAGGCCGTGCGACAACTGCCCGGAACTGTGTCCCGGGTTCATATCGCATCCATGGAGGTCAGTGTCATTTAAATTATTAATACCTATACCTATTGTTGAAGCACGCGCATTATTTCGGTCATCGTATTCTCTAAGAATAATCGTTGAAAGTTCAGTTAGCGATAGTTTGATTATCCAAAGCATTAGATTGTAACGGAAATGTGTCCAGACGGAAACAAATTAAGATAACAACGAAAGCACACAACAGTTATCACTAGACCATTAGTGAACGAGTCACGTTATTACAACATAGGGCATTTAAACAAAAAGCAATGCTTAACGCGGACACAGTTTAATCTCGGACCATTATCATTAAGACGTTGAACCGACTCCTTGGCCCGGTGCTGATAACCTATCAGTCCACTTTCATTCATTTCTCAAGCGCCACAACCGCCGAACGTGTTCAAAAATATCGATCAAAAGGAAAAAATCATAGCCTTGAAATTAAGAAGTGAGGTCGCAGGCGCATAATTGTAAACAATCTACTTGCCATTGTCAATCGCGCGGTCGACGCGGTTGCACGTACGCGGCCTATATATATACTTCCAATTATATAAAAATCAATCCACGCAACGAAAACAATGTGTTTATCGTTGAAACAAATGGAATGGGAGGAGATTTACCGTCGCGTTGTAAAAAATGAAATTGAGAAGGAGCTGCCTACGCGCCAAATACAAAAGTTCCCGTCAAGAGAAAGGAATTATGCGGTTCGGAGGAAGAAGAATAATAATAATTTTCGGTCGCACGCGAATTGTCACGACTGTGCCCGAATCGCTTTAGAAGAGAACAGGTGATGAGTGCCGGTTAAAAATTGTGTTCAACGACAATTTATTTGTGTTGTGCAGTTGTGAAACATTTACTTCGCTATCAATTAGACGTTATTGATGTGTTTGCCGGGACGTCCAAACCAATTAACGACTTTGTGTGCGCTCAATGTTCTTGCAATGTTTTCGTAATGGTGTCAATTAAAATGTTTCAATAAATGCACACAAAAAGTAAAGAAAATAACACATGATTACAGTATTTGACAAAGTTAAGCATGCTCGACCTTTGGTTCATAATACCCTATGTAACTACGTCAATATCAACAGATTTACGTATTCATTTGTATATGACGTTATTATGTTTATTTTCATAAATATTAATGTTAAAAAATCAGAAAAATATTATTGTTGTTCTTAAGATGGACAGCGTATTAAATTTTTTGACGACGTATTTTTTCTTTTGGTTTACATAATGACAATGTTTATCGAATAATTACGAATTTAAGTTGTGTTATGTTTTTAAAATGCGTGAATAAATATGTTTTTTGTTTTTTATTTTTGTTTGATAGATGATAATAGATATTCGTCTCGTTGTTTCAAATTATACACATTCACGGTATATACAGTTTTGTTATGTTATTTTTATAATCAGTTCTTCGGAAACTTTATGTGTCCGAATCAATTTTATATACTTACCTAGTTTTTGGAGTTAATCATTTTAAGTCATTTATTCAACGTATAATCTATAGAATGTTACCTACATATTTTTAAAATAATAAGAATAAGTCTTTATAACTATAAATAATGTAAAAATGAGACTGTAATAAAACATATAAAATTTTTACAACTGTTCACTTTATTAACAACATCTATTTTTAAGACTTGCTTATTCAACTTGGTCATTCTGCGTTTATTTAAAAGTTTTTTACGATACAATAACAACACATTCACATTTATATACATATCACGATACGCTCTATAAAACAGAAATAAAAAATAGACAGGCGAGCTAACATACAGTAAGGAGATTCCTCATTTGTTTGAAACTATCCTTCAATCAACAGACCTGAAAGTCTACTTGGCTATACTCAAAGACATATGACCAACAGGGGAACGATAAAAAGATACGTACGTGGCTACGTTCATGACTGACAATAAGTCCGAACCTGTCTTACACAGTCTGTTTCAATAAAACCGCAAACCTCAAATGTTGGTGCTAAACGGAAGTAACATATCACTCGTGGTGTTACCACAGACAAACAGTAGTCAGAAGAATCTATAGTCTTCCATATATTTACAAACTTTTCATCCCTTCACATTTCTAGTGGGTTCCATGGACACATCCATAAACGAGCACAAACAACCAACAATAAATAAATAAATGATTATAAGTAGTTCCAAATATTTTTTAGGATTCTACCCCAGAACCGTTAGAGTAAACCAGCACGGGGACTAAATGAGCTATATAGGTCATAATCAATCAACGAAAAGATCGTATAAAATGTATGTTTAAAATAACCGAAATTATCATATTGATCGGCTCAATAAATATTACATGACACGTTTTAAGTCTATGTCACACTATTGGACGTAATATCTAAATATAGTCGTAATTGTCCGACCAGTTCACTCAGGGTTATTCGTTCATTTGTGTCAGCTAGGTTTGAGTTTCATTGCAATTATGTAGGTACATACACACATACGTGAATTCATACGTGTGTACATTGTTATTGTAATATCCATGTGTAAACATCGCGACAGCCGCCATCAATATGATAAGTGATCGATAGAAACTTTTATAGTGATTTCAGTGTATCAGTAGTTGAATTTTGTCTTTAGTGTCCCATCATCGTCTTAAGCCTGCAAGAAGTTCATTAAATATTTCATCGACACAGCGTGTAATATTTAATCTAATTATACATATATGACTGACTGATGAATACCGAGTGATATTAGTACATAACAGGGATATTACTTTAGTTTCATTTACAGTGTAAATATTTTACAGGGATATTTGAAAGAAGAAGAAAGAAAGAAAAAAGGTTTATTCATTTAGAACGGTTTAAGTACTTCGAAAACTCAAATTGCTATTTTTAATAGTTGGTAGAGTCGCTATACGAGTTAGTTAATGATGATATCAAAATGTACTTATGAATCTTAATACTTATGAATCTTAACAAAATGATTTTACCGTATGTATGTACCGTGTATGAAGACAGTGATGAATGTAGAAGAAGCGTGTCAGGTCGCCTGCGCCGTAAGGAACCTCATGTAACGATATAATAATAATAATATTGCTGATTGATATGATGTGCTCACGCTCATTGTGTATTAACAAAACAAACAAATTTACGTGCACCGAAGACTGATCAATTTTCCTGTGATCATGGCTTCCCGATGCAGGTGTGAACCCGCATACTAAATATAACATCAGGGACAAAAGTCTACAATAGAGTCGTTTATATAACGGAGTATTCACGAACAAGTGTAAAACACTGTCGTGGCTATGAAGCCTTACTACTTACTTTTAAGTAGCAAAGCGAATAATGCCTTATAATTGAAAGGAAGCAGTTTGGACTTTTAGAGATTACCTGAAACACTAATTGTAAGTTTTTAACTTACCCACGTCTCGAGGCCAGGCACATCTATAAACAAAAGTTCTTAGTAAATCTATTTAATTTGAAATTGGAACCGGAAGTCAAATTACATTAACCGTTTAGAATCTATTAATCATCCGTCAAAATATAAAAACAATCCTACATTTAAACATAAAAGCCTTCGGTGGTACATTCACTGATGTATACCTATCTACCACAAACATTTATTTGATGAAATTCGCGTGCAGACATTTTAGCACAATATTCGCCACGCCGGTTGTTAGCCTTTTGAATAAATTCTGTTGGCAAATTGGTTTTATAATAAATAGTCATTCAATAGTGAAATTCAGAATATTAAATTTGTATTTCTATACACTATATTGACGATTGAGTGACGATCTACGCAAAGTGGCTGGTAGCGGTTGGATGCGAAGAGCTGAATATCGAGCTCAGTGGCGTGCTATTGGAGATGCGTATGTCCAGGAGTGGACGAGAGTAGGCTGATGATAATGATGATGATGATAATGATACATTATATTATTTTGTTCATAACAATCTTAATACTGTTTTAATAGTGTATTAACTGGACAACCGCAAATTTCACGCTGTTCAATGAAACTATTTCATTATCTCGATTTTAATTTAAAATGTCTTTGGTGTGTATTGAAAACTATTATCTAGATGTGCCGACTAATAACTTCTTGGTGTTTAAAAAGCAGAAAATTCAATTAAAAACTTGGCATTCTTTCGGCCGACGCTGCCTGACGTTGCTTAACTAGTCAGGTCAGTTACAACATGTAACCAGACTAAGGTATGCGCGTTACATGTGAGCATGTCATGTTATATCACATTTTGTACATGCGATCACATGTGGTGTAGATTTCGTTGTGATATCTTGATCCTTATGTTTAATCACGATCTTCATTTAATATTATATATAACTGTAAAATATTAAATGTAATATCACGCCTGTAATCCCCGAATATTTAGACAGAAAATTATGGTACACTGCCACGTTTCACAAGTTACGTTTTCGTACCAATAAGAAACAAGAGGCGAGTCTACTACGAAAAGTTTCCAGTTAAAAAAAAAACTATTACAGATGATCCAGCGATATTCGTTACTCGAGTTAAAATTTTGTTGTCTAAGTTAATTATTTTAGTAATAGCATATAACACAGTTGTAATATTGCCCTGTTGACTCTGCAATTGGCATTACATAAGATATTAGAGTCAAATTCAAATTAATTTAAGCAGTTAATAATCAATTAACACGTTATTTATTCTGTTTAATATCGCTCATCTAATTAATTAGTTGAACTTAATAAAAATTTAATTCAATTCACATTTTTTACTGATAACTATGAATTCATTATGTTTCATGGACATTAGTTAATTTGCAACAACAAAAGTGATATCAAAAACAAAAATTATATTAATGTTCTATTTTACTTTGACATATTTATTGTTACTATTATTATTTAAAAATGTGACGTGTTTCTTCTATGTTCATCACTCTGTTTATACACTTACACCGGTTGGAGACATATTTTTTACCCATCAGTGAATGTCTGATCTTATTGATTATGATAAGAGAGTCTTGGTCTCCCTCGGTATCCATCAATGTTCGCATTGTTTATCTGTTTTGTTATCTCTTCAACTGCCACTCTTCCATATTGTACGAAAACATCATCGAAACAAGCCCTTTTCCATTATTATATCAATACTCGCTTTCATATAAACCGTCTGCTATACGTGATATTACAACGCCGTTGGCGAGTGTCGGATCGCATGTGCAACGTAATGACCTCATCTCGACCTTTTCCAATCATTCGTTAAAAGAAATGAAGTTCTAATAACAGGCATGGGGTGAGCAGTGAAATATTTATGTATATACATTAAATCCAATGAAAGAAGGAATCACATAGATAAAGACTGTAGATCATAAGGAAGCAACAGACCTGGTAAAACGCCCATGACTAATACTTTAATCATAACGATAATATTTAAGATTAGAAAATATTACGAATTTACCTACACTGTCTGAACGTTATGTACATTTCGACTGCCAACACAACGATATATTTTGACTACACACCGTGATGATAACAACCGGATACAATATGGACTTATCGTACGACACAATACTGACTGACACTGAACAACGATCGATTTATAAAATAATAGCATATATTTCAAAGCGTATAGGGCTATTTAAGTGTGAAACAATTTCGTTGCGTTGACTGAGCAATTCGCGAAATAAAACAAAAGATACTGACTCATTTATGACAAAGAACGCTGTGTGTATTGTTTTTGTCTCTACATGTACTCTGCTGACGTTTATTGTAGATTCTTTCAACTGTGAACTTATGTAGGTAACTGTAGTTTGATATAACAGTTACGAATCCGACTCAGAGTTGCTTCCTTTGGAGTTTTAGAACTAGTTAAAAGATGCGGTTTTTCAGCCTGAACTGAATTCTTCTATTACGCGACTGTCGCCTGATGTTGCAGTAGCCTGTGTGTCAAGAGCAGGTGATCGAAGTAAATGATAGTTAATATTAACTTTAATTGAAAACAAAACAATACTTAGATTCAGAACTTTTACATCTGTAATACAGAAATTAGTACCTAAAAGTCCTAGAAGAATATAGAGAAGAAGAAAGTAATTGTGAGCTAAACTTCTATTAAACTAACGTTAGTAGTTTATAATATGTGTTAACATCTATGCAAAAAAAGGTTTATAATCAATATAATATGATCGATCACAATATAATATATTATATAATATAGCTTCCTAAATGTGTCTGATAAAGTATCATAGACAATTAGAATCAGCAAGTGTTCAGAAATTTTTCTTTAAATTGGGCTATAATGTCGGTATGTTCATAACGGGGAATCGCCAACATAACTAATTTTTCTTTATTCTATGAAATTGGAACTTATTAACCTACATTACTAATTAACCTACATAGACTGAAAGGATTCCACAACTCTACTGACTTCTCTTTACTCTATGACAATCGGACTTACACGTACATCGGAGTATTGGACCGAAGGACAAAGACCAGTCGAGTGTCAAAGTGTAGATGCGGTCTTGACCACGTTTCTTATATCATCACTTTTTTCAAGTGACTCAGTTGTTCGAGGATGAAAATGTTTAAGCCACTGTCTGATCGTACGCGAATTTCATAGCATAGATTTTATTCTATGTAGTTAGGAACAGAAAATATATAACATTGTCTTTGTTTTAAATATACCAATTTAAGGTTTCTTGAGCAGTTATGGTTAATGAATTTCATTTAATATGTAATAAAACTAGACTATATATAATAAGTTTGTGTTTATTTATTTTAATCATATATTAGTACAATTATTTCCATTTAATATTTACTTGATATGTTTCAATTAATAAAATAACGATATAAAAAAATATATTAATTAGAATCATTGCCTGAATGTTTGACTTCAATTACAGCAGGCAACGTTGCGAATTGCCGCACAAAAGGTTGATTTTTCGGTCTACTGGTTTCTATTAAGGACATCGCCGTATTCATATAAATACGAGTAACACAATGAAAACTTAGCGCGCTATGTACTAATATTTATAAATAAACTTAATGGCATTAAAACGAACAATGATATCATTTTTCCTACAAACAATAAAGTTCAAATGATTCTTTTCGTGATATATACCTATGAATGTTATTTTCACCTAATAATAACATACTAACGCACATTAATTATAAAACATGCCGTCCAAAAAAAACTCAAAAGATAAAAACATACAAAAATCTTCAATCTGAAGCTGTACGCTTACAGAGTTAATAGATAAAGTGCTTATTTATCGAGTAGAATCCTTGAAACAATCAGCGCCACATTAGCGCTGCATGCAAACCATATACATATAAAATATTAGAATTTTTGCAATGAGCAGAGGTCACGAAGTTGATTGACTTCCGTCAGTCGCTTGCGGCTATATGCTTATACGAGATTAGCGAGGTTGACCTAGTTCGTATGGTCAACAACCTAGTACCTACATTAGCCACCTATACATAAATACCAATATTTGCGTTCCTCACAATATACCTCATTTTAATTCTAAAACTGTCACAATTAATGTCACGTGTTAGAATGTCTGATGTTTATGCTTTGTATGAAATAATTCTATTTTTAATCTATATGTACAAACAATTATGTATATTACACAAGCTTTTAATACCTAGTTAACATTATGTCGATTCATTCAATAATTAGCATACAGTGCCATCTATTGTCAAGTAGTCACAACTTATTACAATAGCAAATAATGAACGTTGTTACAGTCTTGTAATAGATGGCGTTATTATTTAAACGTGAATCGGCTTGCTAAAATAAAGCACTAAAATATTATAATATGTTCGTCTCTATTTCTTGACATATTCTTCAAATTTCTATGCTTGTATATATATATATGCCAAAGTTTTTTTTTATCTATTCTCATTGTTTTATTAAATATTTAAGGTTGAGGTTATAAGCGTTACTCATAATGTCCATAAAATGTGCAGATGCCAGGAAAGACTGCAAATTTTGTACATTAACCTTGAATGTACAAGTCCATTAAAATTATAACTCCGATGGTGGCAAAATGTTTAAATCATCGCGCTATTCAGTAATGTTCACAACAAATGTTTAATTTACATCTGAACCAA
>DWME01003477.1:0-18217 GCA_018244795.1 Parelbella ahira ahira
GTTTTCCTTCACCGTTAGCAAGTGATATTTAAACTTAAAACGCACTTTTATAAAGAGGTGCGCGCCATGGATTCGAATCCAGGACCCCCGGAATGAGAGGCTGAATTCTTAACCACTAGGCTACCACTGCTTCCTCTCGGGGAATGTTTAACACTAAATTTGCTGAGCAAAAAACTATATATGTATATTAAAAAAAAAACTAAAAACATTGACCTCTGCCATAATAAAATCACGCTTATTCGAACCCGAAGCGTTCTGGTATCGTCTGTTATCTAGCTGTTTCGCCAGCGGATCTGTATGTTTACGAATCGCTCGCGAAACAACGTGGTGTCGACTGCGCTGTTTGCCAAACATCTCCATTGTGCCGACAGAATTACCGACCATCTTGATATTCCCGTTTCCGATTCTTGTTTATAAATAAGTACGATGGCTGATGCCTACTGTTATTCGAAAACGTCTGCAGTTTTTTTCGTAAAATTATGACAACAATGTAATTTGGAAATTATATCTGAAAAAATGCAAATAGGTAGAGTAGTTTAGAGTATCGTTAGAAATGTAGAATTTATGGTTCTAACGAACTTTCAAAACAGTTCATTTGGATTATACCCACATCGCTTGCATCATTTCGAAGCTCACAAAAAATGTTACATAAAATGTACTGGTTATCACAAATATGTATATAGTAATCTTATTAAAATTACTACTTCATACAAACCTCCTTTTTTAAAAATATTAAAGAAATAGATGAAAAAGATATTTTATTATAATATAATCAAAACAAACATTACAAATTTAATTTTAAAAATTGTGCACACTCTAAAAATATTACTATTATATTTGTAGATATTCAACAGTTATTGATATTGCCATTCATTAAAAACATTAACAACATTTGAGATTTGACAGTTTTCAAAATTTGCTATATCCGTTTCATTTTGTACATACTGTTTTTCTTAAACACATTTTTCTCTTGTTCACAGACTACCTCGGACACACCAAAGTAACATGCATAGGGTATCTGCCAACAACCCTGTAAGGAGACGTCTCTTCCCAGCTGAAGAAGGGGATGAAGCGAAAGTTGAAAATTTCATCAATGTGCTCCAAGAAACAGCAGCGAGGGATAGACTGGAGAAGATGAAGAAGTGGAACTTCGATTTCGAAAATGATGTGGCTTTAGATGGAAAGTACGTTTGGTACCGTTTGGTGAAACCCGATGAGTGGATAGGCTTTGATTTTGATGACGGCGGAGACGTTATTGATATGGATATACCAACCAATACTGATAGCCTCTTGCCTATTAAATCAGAAAACGAAGCGACACCGAAGGCCAAGAATGATAAGATGGAGTTAGAAAACAAACGGATAAGAAAGAGAAAATTAAATTTCTCAAGAAATGCTACCGAAAATATTGCCAGGAGGCGGATTAATTTCTAAGTATTTGTGCAATTATCTATTTATGAATCAAATCTTTAAAGAATTTTATTAATAATGTACCGAATATTTATAAACATGACGAACATATTTAACATGTAAACCATTTAAAACTAAAATTGAAAAATTGTTATTTCTGGATGCAGACTTTGAAAACTAAAAGGCAGATTTGTAACAATTTTGAATTTAATGAAAACATTACGAGCCTATACGATGACAAAAATTATGTGTTTTCTCTTTTTAATCAAAATCAAACCCTTTTCTAACTCAGAATACAGTTAATATAAGTCGTTAAATATGCGTAGTAAGTACCTTGTTGACGTTAATACATTGATGAATATAATTTTATTAAACTCAGAATTTCGATTTTCATATATGCATGTTAAAGAACAAGAAGTGGAAATTCAAATTTTGGATAAATCGGTCACGTGCAAGTTGAGGGCTCATATTTCTTAACGATTCAAAAGTTGCCTAATAATCTGTAACAGTTCTTGTAATGTGATACAAGCGTCTCACAACAGTTAAGCTCATCTTTCATTGACTTGTTGAAATAAGGAGGCAATGCATGAACATTCAACACTTTTAATAGAATTCTTTACTAGGTTGTTTTATATATTTTCTTATATTTTACATTGTGCCACGTTATTTATAAAAGTAGAATTAGATTTGTTCATACCACGTATATTGATTATGATGTTTTATATTTGTAAGATTTTATTTATTATTTCAATTTACTCTTCATTGGAATTTTGTATTTATTTCAAAGACTGCGACTTTTGTAGATTTTAATTTTATTTAAGCTGTGAATATTATGTAATGACATAATTTTAAAAAACCTTGTTTTAAATTCAATGTGTTTTCTTGACATAAAAATAAGTGTAGCCGATAAATAGCTTTTTGTTTCGCAAGGGAAACATTTTCCTACGCACATTACAAATAAAGCTGTCTAATATCAATAGATCTTTAATATTCATCTCTTCTGTCTTATGTCTAGATATTGGAAACTGATCTCTATTATCCGAGACTTTAGTAAGATTATTGTTTAAGCGTTTGGCGGACGAATATGATCACCGATTGATTGTATTTAAAAATTTAATGACTCACGTGAGATTATCACTATACTTTTGTTTTTTTTAGGATCTAATTTAACAATAAACTGTCTGGAGATATTATTAACTGATATTGAAGTCAAAAAATTGGGGCAACACCTTTAGTTTGTAGTTTTAATGATGTGGTCTTCACACAACAGTCAATGTATTAATGATTTTGCAGTACTGTGCTAAATTATTCTAATAAACCATTAAATAAATATTTTTTCAGTTATCATGTTAAGGATTTAACATGATAAAAATATTTACTATTCCTTTAATGTCTCCAAACTGATCTAGTGTTTAATCTATTGTAATATATTTTGTAATTTGATATTCAAAATGCAGCCATTTTAAGATTGTTGGTCATCAAAATGGCGGCGCTTTTAAAATGGCTTTTTTGATGGAATAAAAAAAATCTCTACGGTTTCCGTTGTGTACACAAACAAGCAGCTATATTCCAAAGTCCCGTAGGATTTTTAGAACTATCGAATAGAAATTACGCTTTTTTAATTTTTTAATTGTATGTACTTATTGAAATTTTAGATAAACATTTCCCTTGCTTTACTTTCGTCAGTATCTTTCAATATTGTATAGTCAAATTAAACGTACCCCTAATATAAAAACACTTTATCGATAGTTAATTTATTGTAATTTAATTTGAAATAAATGTTTCGAAAGTAAATATTGTGTTTTATTTGTGAATTGTATGCGAATATAAGACGAATGTAATAAAGTTGAATGACAACAATATTGTCGCCAAAAATGATTTCAGCAGACATACTTCAAAAGGACCGACGTCCAGCAATGGCTTGTCATAAAACTACTCGCAAATTTGCAGGCAATTGACGTTTAACAAATTATATACATAACTTTATATTTATTACATTCAACTATTTATTATAATTACATAATCATTATCACGTTCAATGCTCTATACATATAAGCCGGTTTCGGAAACAGGCTATATGTGAACTCGTGATTAAATTATTTATTTTATAAAAATCAATAATATGCAAAATGGCTTCATTATTTTTTCATATCAGTCGTCACTATTTTGTCACAAAAATCATCAACCTGTTCTGGTCCTTTGATAATTTTATAATTTAACAATTATATGTAGAGTTTTAATAACGATTGTCTGTGTGGATATTTACACTACTTGTAAGTATAGAAAAACATATGTGTATGAATACATTGTAGCGACAAGTAATAAGAGACGAGTAAGCGAACGCGTGGCGAGATGGCGAGTCTCGGGTGACCGTTGCGGAGGCGACCACGCGGAACTGAGGGTGGTCGGTACGGTACAGGATTGGGTTCCAAACAGTTAACTTGAGTGCTGTTAGGAAACGATGATCAGAAAACTAGACATTATTTTGCTTAATAGAGCCATTAAAGGTGAATCGTGAGACTGTACTACTCTTTCCTGCCTACCTCTTTGGAGATTACTGGCGTGATGTTAGATTTATGATATGGGTGTTTATTTGACCCGATTAATAAATAGACATATAGTCTTGGTTCCCAGGTGCACACCCTTTACCGCATTCTTCAAACTTCTTATTATGATATGTTCAAATATGATATTACATAAATGGGAATATTATAAAGAAAACCCAGGTCATTTACCGGGAGGCCTTCGTCCTGCAGGACTCAAACAGGTTGATGATATTATGAAGAGTAAATCTATCTCACACAGATATTAGTAATAAAATATGATGTATGAGTGCACACCACACACCACAAATAAGAAAGTTATGACGGAATATTAGGTACTGTAAACACTGTAACTTTGCAGCGAAAATGAGCAGAACCACGCAGCTTCGTAAACAAACTCCAAGCTGAAAATCTTCAGGAACCGCATACAAGTTATGAAACCTTTGCTTAACTTCAAAGGCAGGACATCCGACGTAATACTTTACGTAGGTATACAAACTCAACATACTTATCTACTCACTGCATACACTTATGTAATAGCCACCGCCGCTGTGTCCTTGGGGCTTTGTCTGAAGAGATATGGCGGTAAGATAAGTCAGTGACGGTTGGATAAAAAGAGTATTTTGCCGTAAATATTGATAGATGCTTTTATTATAAGTTAATAATAATGTCGTGGGACGTCCCAATACAGGTACTTTTGATCCTAAAGTAAGCGTCAAGAGGGCTTGAGCTATGGGAGGATAAGAGGAACTTAACGATAATTCGGTTCAGTCGGAAAAATACGATTCGAACAATATTTCTAGTTATCTGCTCCGATCCATCAATCTTTGGAGTTCCAGAAACTTCGAATAATGAGCACTCTTCTGCGTGCCTATGAAGCCAGTGTTTGTGGGTCTGTCTCTCTTTTGTCACCAGACCATATTGTCGAAGGACGATCTCTTATTTAACGGGTCGTGATCGCCACCAATGACCGTTCTTCTATTGTCTTCTCGCAGCACCCGTAAAAACTTTCGCTCTGCGTCATCGCCGCCATAGGAATCGATTGAAAACACACCAAACAAAACACATATCCACAAACCGCCACATCCGGCAACTCAACACATGCACCCTTCAGACATCAATTGTGACCAATGAAATATTATTGTCTTATTATTACATGGGGTATTTTTTGATTGGATTCCATGTTTGTTAAGATTTATTGTTTTTAAAATACCAGCGAGTTATTGCCCGTTTCCTAAAAATAAAAGCGTTTAGAAGATTATAACAGGCTAAGTGGTTGGATTGAGTTGATTTTTATTTAGGAGTCTTCGAACAGATTCTTCTTTGTATGATAGATAAATTAAATTCAAATTGATTGTAACTCCAGATCGTAGTGTTCCTTGTGATATTCCAGTCCAGGTCTTATCTGTACCTATATAATCATATTTGAACCTAACATGCTAAGTCACTTTTATCGGATTTTTTTATTTTATACACATGGTTTCTTATGAGATACTCGTCAATCAATCTTCGTACTTAAGTATTTTTGTGACGCTATAACACGAGGTTCTTCAAACCTAGTGCTAATATACTCCTTCAAAGGGTACAACGTGTTGCCAACTTTGATCTTACACGTTATGAGAAATCTGCACCGTCACTATAAACTTAGAATCTTAACGCTTGTTAATGACATTATCAAATCTCTTTACAATAAAAAACCTAGTCAAATTTCAAGACTGGCCGATAGTTCATACGACGCTGTAATTACAATACTTAATTAATTAAAAAAAATACTTCAAAAATAATAATATGCATGGACGTAAAATTTGCCAAAATCTCGCTTTTATTCTTGACTACCAAAATATGTACATTGAATAATAAAATCTATAATCGGCACGATAAATGAGTACATTAACATAAAAACAGGGACAGATACGAGTATGTACATATAAACGCAGTCAAAAAACGAGATGCTATCCCGGTCCCGTGGGAATGGTGGGGAATCGAACTACACGCGATTCGATCCAATCTGGACGTCACAGTGACTGGTCAGGATACAGGATCTCGTCCTGATTCAATATTAAACCTTTTAACTGGTATGTAATGGTTATTAAGGTTACAGGATAAAATAAAGGAGGTTGTGTTCTCAGTAACCGTCTTCGAACTATCTTCCTCTATTCATGTTAGGAATAATCTGTAATTTAAAACAAAAATCAAGAATTTACGAAATCACAACATCTTATACATAATTATGAATACTGTTGCTGTTATGATTGTATCATCACGGCAAGTCATTTACGAGACGGCAGAGTGCACTGCACGCCAAATGTCTTTATCCTTACACACCTGACGTGACTCTCCAACATTCATCACTCATTTTGTACATACAAACATATGTACATATTTTGTATCTATGTACACAATAAATTAATGTACACTTTCGAATATGGATTTGATCGTGCTACGGCGTAGACACTGTACACTATTTACTCATATGTATATGTCTATTTATATACTTATGTATGTCTATTTACATGATTGTAACAAGCTAGAGGTTCTTGCATAGAGTTCCGGAATCGAATCCTGGTCTAATACGTACCCAGTCTAATTTTTTGCTTTCATCATTTTATTTTGACCGTGAATTTTATTGCACTATATTTGTTAGGAAAATCATTTATAATTTATAACTAATACTGATGTCCTTACTCGTGCGTAAGACACGTAACATCAGGAGTCGCGCTTACGACCACTCGACAAAGGAGGCAGTCCTTTCATGTAACTAACGAAATCGTTTAACGGCTCTTTACTGATCGTCTTAACTTAAAATCTTTATCATCGAAGGATATACGGTCCAGAAACCATGAGATTGGTTCTGATAAACCCCATTGATTATGCCATGCGCTATGTTACTTTCGCTTATTGTGAATGGAAAATATATTGTCGAATTATACATACATGGAACAATTACCGCTTCCTCTGATCCTGGGGTAACAATGCGTCGAAATGGAATCTCATGCATAGTAATGAAAAGGAAGCACTGCTATGCTCCGGTAGCCAGGAAGAATCTGCGCGGCAAGGACACTCGGCTGTGAAAAAAGGGTCCGGAAGGGTTAATTTTGAGATTGCAGGTATACACGCACAATCGGTGCTGGACTCAAAATACTTCCATTCACCAGTTTTTTAACAATCTTCGTCGAAAGTGTCAACATACATTTGTTAATGTGTGCCTGTGTGTGTTTGTGTTAAATTTAACCCCTCTGGCTATGGGTAATAAAAAAATTACATACGAAAATTACATTAATGGAATTACTATCTCTGTCAGTTACAATGTGCTTTTAATTGAGTTTAGTGGTGATTACTCAGATTAATGTTGCATTATATTAAACGATAATGATGTACACATTCACCAAAAGCAATTACAGTGTGCTAGAAGAGTAGAAAAAGGCTCATCTTCTCAAAAAACCTACCTAGACCACCCGCAGCATTCATAAGGGTCGAAGGGACGAGGCGGCTCGTGCCGACAGGGCTGGTTTTAAATAATAACAGGGACTACGCTATTAGTGACAAGAACACTGTTTATTCACATTCCGTCGACAATACTTATCTTTAAAATACGTAACATCACGCCTGTAATCCCCGAAGGGTTAGGCAAAGGTGTTTAGTACACTCCCACGTTTCACCTGTTACATTTACGTCCCATGGAATAGGTGGTGAGCCTGTCGCTATTCACCCGGCACAATCCAGGCTCCGAGTCACTACTAGAAATTCGAAATTAGAAAAATCCAATAGTACCCGATTGAACCCAATCGGCAGTCATAGTTATTTTAGTTGGTTTAAAAAAAAATATAAATTATGTACTTATATATATTATACGTATGCGTATAAAATAAAAAAAATATTAAATTAAGAAATATTTTAGTATCATTTAATGTTATATTGCATGAAACTAATGTGATCGGATAAATTATAATACATAATTAAATATTAATCAGACATCCAATACTTCCTTTACATTGAACCATCTGTACCGTATTAACTTTCTATCTTCCTGAAACCTTAGCAACGCCAGGACTCCAGGATGTCCGTTAAAAGTATCAAGTTATACAATAACACCTGCTAAACGTTTCTAAAATATATATCCGACGGAAGTAAAAATACTATACGACATTTTTCAGGGATAGACAGTTAAATACTCGTCTAACTACTGACTTTTGCGACTATTTGTCAGGTGTGAAAAGATAAATCTGACTCTACGTACAACAGCAATGTTATCTGTCTTTGGATATTAATATAAATGAGTTGCAGCAAAACATTATAATATAGCATCGTGCTTTATTTCCCGAAGGGGTGGGCAGAGTATGGTACTGCTACGTTTCACCAGTTACCGAGAACGTTCCATGTAAAATGAGGTGAGTCGGTTTTCGTACACCGGGTTTAAATTCAGACTTACCGTGCTAGTCATATCAACCACTATGTATAGACGCTACTAACAAATAAAATTTTACAACCCGCTCAATGTTGTAGCACTTGTCGCATCACTTGTAAAACATCTGCGCCACTGAGCTACATGCGCTTCCATCGACCCTTTAAAACAAAACAAAGACAGATGCTGGTGCAATAAACATTGGATCGTTTAATCAATTAAAACAATAGAATTTAATGTTTTCCCAATGTTGAGGGTAGATCGTCGTCTGTTAACAATTACACAGCCGGATCAATAAACCGCTGTGTAAAGTGAACTTCGGGCGAGGGATCTAATTGCGTACTTCCGAAGCGCTTCGGAGCCGCTGCGGCTTGCGTTAGTTGCGGCTTGCAAGTTTTCAAATGCTTATGACATAAGTTTATTGTTATCACCATTAACTATGTGAAGAAAGTGTTTAATGTTGAGAAGCACGTCAGGTCTCTAAGATAAAGACATTACGTACTCAGTACTCTCTGCCTTCCCAGTAGGCCCGTGCGTGATGATGTCAATAAAATAAGTATTATGGTATCTCCTTTAAAAACGAAACCGCTAAAGGACTGTTTTGAAAAAAAAAATAGTGTATTAATAATGGTGTATATCGTGACTTTAATTTCGCTTAAAGGTTTTATAGTTATTATTTCATAATAACGAATGGCATATCTATACTGTTGGGACAGAATATCTTCGTTGTTACCGAATAATTGATTTTTATGCGTTTCATCCGCTCCGCAATGGAACTGAGCCAATGAAATGTAAATAAAAATTTATTTTATTGCAAGCTTTCGTCTGTCCCCACCCTTATTACGCTTATTGCGGATTTGAATAGCAGGAAATTTGTCCAGGAAAGTGTGAATGAGAGCGACCTTGGTTATGTTAGTATATTTATTTGAATCGACGAAAAATAAATAAATATCTGGGCTAATAAATTACATATATAAATATTACTAAAGGCGAAGCATGGGACTGTCCTACACTCCTCTGTATACCCTTCGGGGAAATACAGGCGTGATATTGTAAAATTTAAACGCATTGAAAATACGAAAGTTAATCGCCGCGGGCAGACAGATGTGTCTTCATCAATCAAGGGTGGAATATAATAAAGGCGAGGTTATACCTCATTAAGGCACTCGGTCATTGTGAAAGTGTCCTTAGGGGTGGCTTAAATTGATTTGATATGCTTTTAGTACACATTAAGCCAGAGATTCTTTCAGAGTTTTTTCTAGTAATTTCTAACAAACACGTGTATGAGTTATCTAGCAAATTACCCCAGTTTGACTCGAGCTGGATAGGAACATAAGTCCTAATCAGGCCCATTTATTTGAATATGCTTTAAATTATCCAAAGTAAGAATTCAGTTTAAAATATGTACAAATACAATTTTTTATACAATGTCGACTGCTTATTATAGTACTCATCAGAAAACCTAGATCCAAGATATGTAGATAGTTAAATTCGTTATTTATATAACTAGACGGAAATCGACTCTAAAACTATCACAGCAGATAAAAAGATGACAGTTGTCTTATTAGATAAAAAATTACAGGACAGGGCTCAATAGCGCTCATTGGGGGACACCTTTGCGCTGGGTTGAAATATGCTGCTGATTATGATGATGATGATGAAATAAAAAATGTAATGTAATCAGAAAAATTGTTAATAATTAAAAAATACAAAAAATACCTATCATATAAATAGAAAATTGAAAAAAAAAAACGAATATTCAAATGTAAATCTCCTTTCTAGACACAAGCCAGATGGCAGCACCGTAACACGACACCGTGGCATGAGGCAAAAGTTTTTGTTTGTTTTTTTGCATCGCAGATAAGCAAACCATTTGGTATTTACTGATTTATGGTCGCGCAGAGTGAAATGTGCGAGCTCTTTTTTGACCGCAATAAAAAAAAGTTGTAATAAGTTATGCAATTGTTTTTATTTACCTGAACTAAATAATCTTATACACTATGGAGAAGTATCACGGCTTGACTGCTTGTGGTTTTAAATATTTCATACTTATTATTCGTGCCCGGTGTTGCCTATGGCAGTAGGCTCATTCTCTATTCCATGGAACGTATAACATAATTGGCCAAAAGTGGGATTATCACACTTCTCTGTCTAATCCTTCGGGGAAATATGCCGTAATATTCCGTTTGTTATGCCCTTTTTACGGAATATAGGTACCTACCTATAAATCAAACGTACAAGATAATTGTCAAAGCTAACAAAGCGTTTATGTATGACCTCATGTCGAACTTTGCCCTTATTTATGTTAGATTTAAAAGTGGAACATATTGTTACTGATAAAAACGAATATACGACCAATTTTATTACAAACAAACGTCATGTAGGTACACATTATCGTATACATGTAAAATATATAAAAACTTAAGGTAGTCTAATATCAGGTACGAGATACAAACTAAAACAACATTGTTACTCTTTATTTTTATTTTTTTATAACAAAAGTTGAATAATGTCATTACTTTCAAAATGCTTTCAAAATTAGTTTATTAATTTTAAGCAATCTTAATATAATTTCGTTTTAAAAAATATATTGTTTTTATATATGCTTCGCAATTTTGACGTTGACATCGACCAATGCTCAGAAATGAGATGTTAAATATACGCTGTATTGTCAACAAGTTTTCAACTTTTTTTTTCTAAAAGAGTAGACAGAAGGTATCGTATTTTAGTTGCAAAGAGTTGGCAAAAGTTGCCAACTTTCGTTCTCAATACGTTCTCAATTTCGTGCAGGAATGCTCCAGGATATCCTCCCACAAATGTTAAAAATGGTCACTCGTTATGATCACGACTAACGACCACGAGCATTTATACAAGAGTGTACCGATTACGAAGCAGTACATATGTAAAAATAATTTTCGCAATGAGCTGCCACGAACAAAATTTGACTCCTGTTATTATATGTTTATGTACAATTGTGAGAATTGATTAAATAAATTTACGTAAATTTGCACGTTAGATATTTTACGTTGGTTAGTTGGTGTATGTTATATTAACTTGAATATTTTATTTGGGCTCGTAGCGGCATCTAGTGGGGAGTAGCTGAATAAAAGTATCCCAATATTTAATGAAGCTCAAATAAAAACTGAACTATTGTGGGGCACAAACCATAGACAATGTATAATAAATTTTTGCATTGAATAATAATGTAATAAATATCTGAGCTCAGCGACCTGTCAACCGTTACGTTGTTGAACATAATTTATCATATAACAAGTAAAGAAAAGCTTTTTCTAGACAAGGACATTTTTTTCCACCTCAAAATTCATATGTTCTGATGCTTCTACGAGTCCACATTAAAATAACACTTAGGACCTTTAGTACTCTAATAACTACGTGGATTGCCCAACCAGGATGTTGGTAGGACACTATCACATTCATAGTTCAGATGGGATGTACCTACAGATTTTCAACGAACAATAACATTTATGTTAATATATATGTACATATGAACAGACTAAAAATATGCACTTTATATGTAAAATCATATATTATCGTTGCATTTAAACAATTTAAAATTATTACTTTTTATATAAGTTTCTATCTTATTTTACTAAATTAAAAAACGGACTGCCTCGTTGGTCGAGTGGTTGCAAGCGTGACTACTGATCGGGAGGTCATGGGTTCAAATCCCGGGTCGAGTGCTATTGGATTTTTCTAATTTAGAATTTCTAGTAGTGACTCTGAGTCTGGATCAGTGCCCGATGTATGGCAATATGCTCACCACCTACTCCATGGGACCTAAACGTAACTGGTGAAACGTGGGACTGTATTACACTCCTCTGCCTACCCCTTCGGGGATTACAGGCGTCATGTTACGTTTTTTTTTTTAATTAAAAAACGCTTACCCTTTACGCGCACAGATTATTATAAATGAACTTTAATCCTACAGTAACATTATAATGATCGTAACATTATCAAACAATGGCCTCTACCCCCATACTTAACACCATGAAGTAGGTACGAAAAAAGTGAAAAAATAAACAATGAAAGAATAGTCCCGTATGTTGTGAAGAGGTTGTAGAGGGCGCTAGGTTGCGGTCACACTCGTTACAACACTCGAATGGGTACCGAGATTTTTATTAATAAACTAATAATTTATTCGATATAATAAAAGAAGCGGGTGTATAGGGGTGACAATGTCTAATCAGCCGTCGTAAATGTCAAGAATAATAAAAGAACAAATTTCAATAAAATATTTTTGCTTTTTTTTTATGAGGTTTATTTTGAATTGAAGGTATCCCGAATAAAATCAAAAGAGAAAATAGAGAAAAAGGAGAAGTGATATAAGAAAGCGTAACGGATCAATTTGTAAGTAAACCGTGATCCAAATTTGAAACGATATGAAAGTTTAACGGAAAACACTCAAATTCATACAACAATGCTGCTAATAATGCATTACATGTACTAATGTTAATTATACACATTGCTTTACTGTGAAATGTTACATAAACGTAAAGTATGTAAAAATATATAAATACGTAATAAATACTCTGTTTTTGGAGAAAGTTAATCAGTGTAGAGAAAGCTAGTTATACTGCAACCTAGTTTAACAGATTGTGGTGACATCGAAACCGCAGTGGCGAGAAGAGACTATTGGTAGCCATCAGTGTTCTAGAAAATGAAACTACCCTCTTGATTTCTAATTTTTACTGGTATTAAGTCACAAAACACGATGCCTAATGGTGTTTTCATGTCGTATACTTTTATATACATATTTAACCCGGCAAATATGTAGACGAGTCACCTGATGGTAAATGGTTATTGTTATCTGTCGACATGTGCAACAATAGAAGAGTTGACAATGCGTTGCTGGTCGAACCAAACATCCTTTAAGGAAAGCGTTGACAAAGATTTTTATCTATAAAAAGATCTTTATCAATGCTTTCCTTAAAATATGTTCAATCGCTCGGAAAATACTACTGAATACTATAATCTATGATTTACCTTCATAACATACATTTGTCTATGGTCATTACGAATACCTGTTGAATAAAGTCGATATAATTTTCTCCCATTATTATCATTTTCAGATCGTAATGATCATCGTTTAAAACCCACAGTAAAATTTATAACCCAACGACAACCCTTTTCAACGGTATCATCGTGAATGTACATGTAACCATAAGTTTATTTTTGGACTCTGAATAATGACTTCTTAAGCTGCGTCGTTAATATCAATCGGCAGATGTGTGCACTTCGCATAGTGATGGGCAAAACCATTAATAATTGAGAATGTAAGATTAATGAGAATCGATTTTTAATCGATTCGAAATTCGCTGTCAATCTTCTTGTAGTAATGAATTTAGAAGAAGCA
The DNA here is from genome assembly GCA_018244795.1 of Parelbella ahira ahira. Taxonomy (NCBI): domain Eukaryota; kingdom Metazoa; phylum Arthropoda; class Insecta; order Lepidoptera; family Hesperiidae; genus Parelbella; species Parelbella ahira. The sequence goes on from DWME01003477.1 coordinate 13,730, forward strand.
CTTCAGCTCTGCAAGGATAGAGATAGTTGGCAGTCGGTGCTCTCTAACTACCCTTGAAGGGACCTGGGCAATGACATCGTAATAATAAAATTTTCATATTTAACTTATGCACACGCGAGTACAAGTAATCATACATCCACACATATGTACGTATATACATACACGCATTCTATTTTGTTATATTGTTAATAAATTTAATATTGACTATAATTATTGCAGCGATCATTTACTTAACCAATTTTTAACTAAAACAGTACTGCTCTTACGTTATTTAATATTTGAACAATGAAATCGCCGAATAATCTTAAATAGGCACATAGAAAATTTAAAAGAAAGTCCTAACAATGGTATGATTTTCATCCAGTGTTCGAGTCGATATTAAAATACCGATTTTAAAAATCGATTACCTGCTTCCACATCGAATAATTCGCCTAATCGATCATAACAGCCAGTGCCATTTTTAGCTGTATTCACGCACAGACATCCCGCTGGGCGAAAAAAATATAACAGATCGCCACTTCAGAACTGCACACTCAAGTGGACCTCATTAGCAGTGTTGGGGCCACTCATGATATCTGTAATGTTATACCTGGTCGAATGTTTGATTGCATTTGCATATAAAAAATGTACTATATATAATGCATGTAATAATAATAATAACATAAGATCACGTCTGTGTTCTGGAAGGGGTAGGCAAAGTAATGTAAATCACGTTTCACCAGTAATGTCACCGTCCCGTGGAATAGGTGAGCCTATTGCCTACACCGCGCAAAGATCCAGACTTCGTGCTATTACTCGGAATTTCAGTTTAGAAAACCCCAATAGTGTAAGAATAATAATCGACTACTGGCGTGCGTGTATGAAAAGAGTGACGAATGGAGAAAAAGCAAGTCAGGTCTGTAAGAATATTTATGGGATATTTGATATTTTGTGTTCTTTGCTTACAACGTAAGGCACTTGACTTAACGATTCAACAATAATAATAAAATCTATAAAATAATATCTGGCTATCAATAAACCATTGTAATAAATATAGTGTTTTTTATCAGTTTACAAAGCCATCTTAAGTTTCTATTGTTTTTTAATGAAGCACCTGCGGCTTCACTTGCGATAGCATTATGAATTTAAAAATTTAATCATCACGCCAGGTCTCTTACATTGTAGATAGCAAGTACCAGATGCCAAATATTTCTATCCTTATATACATACTTCACGCGCTACGTCTACATTCATCACCCTTATTATTTATTTATTATTCTTATTAATCTTTAATTATTCAGCATTCCGCAATTTTAAATATTATCGCCATTATTGTTTTAGGCAGTTTATGTAACTACTCTCAATGGTTTAAATTTATTTGTCTATGGCTTTCTAAAATAAAATTTACATTACCATTTACGTTTCCAAAATATGATACGTCAATATTATAACACATTTACCTTTGAATTTTCGAATAGACAAAACATAAGGCCAAGATTTGCATCTGTAACCTAAAGCTTTCGTTGCGCACGTGCTATATCAATTAACGATCTGTGTGTATGTATGTTTCATACAATTATCACTGTATTAAGTTATGTGTGGTATCAGCACGATCTCAACCGTCTACGAACGTGCGTCTGTCTGTCTGCATAAATTAAAATTACTGTCGCTTAAACAATATAGCCCCGCGGGACACCGTGCGTTGTGCAAAATAAGCACGTTTCTACGTTAAGGGTGAGTTATATCGAAATGTTTGGACCCTTTAAAATTAATATTTAAAAAGCTTTGGTTATCTATGTATACAGATTTTAGTCTGTCATTCCAAGGATCTCGTTCATAAATCCTAGCAAGGATTACTATAGTTTACAAATTCAGATATAGACTTTGTGTATATGATTTCTCACAATATTTTGTAATAAATCCTATACATATTAGGCTAATGTAAGATTCTTTCAAACGTGAGAAATCTTCTAATATGTCCAAGTTTACAAGTTTAAATCAGGAACCTCTCATGACATGTCACATTTTTCCAAAAGCGCAACTATATATATACACTTATATACTGAAAATTTTATGTGAATTCCTCGTCTTATTTCAATTATTATTTAAATGTTAAATACTTTGCTATAAATAAATACCACATTATTACCAAAATTGTAATTATTATTAAATATCTCGCTGTTTGGACAAACATTATTTGAGTACCGCCACTTAAATTGCTATAATGCGATGCGGCGCGTGCTTGTCGCAGAGGGCGCCACTGATCTCATCGCGCATCTGCCGCCTATCACACCCCCATGGCCGGCGATAACCGAATTACAGATAATTGTTTAATGAGTTACCGTTGAAGTATGTCCTATAACACACTTGTATAATAATGTATATAGGTTGTATACTCACCCAAATTAAATATATAAATAGAAATTTTTACTTAAAGTATAAATAATAATGTACCTGTCATGTAACTTTAACATTGATCAAAAACTTAATATGGGAAAACCACAACCAAAACCTGATCAACAATAAATATTATGACTGACTATAGTTAGCTAACGATTAACATTTCTTATTTATTTACACATTGCTCCTTCACCTTCTAAACAAATTGGCATATTATCTTACGTAATTGTCCATTAAATTCTATTACCACGCTCTGCCTACCACTAAAGAGTAAAAGCGTGAATATGAATGCGTAATAAGCGCAGCTGTACGACCGTGTGGCGCTATGATCTAATAAATTGAGTGCATTGTATGCAGATCGGCGCGTGCGCAGCGCCCGGCGCTCGACGAATGTTATGCATAGACTTTAACGAATTATGATTGGCAGCGAGCGAACTAACACATAATGAACCAAATACTATTACTCGGTTGATTAATTTTCAATATAATAATGGTTATTTACACACAGCTCGGTATATTCAATGTACGGATGATTTTTATGGTATGGGGCTTCTGGTTTAAAATTTGCCGCCCTTTTTATGATCTATATTAGAAGCCTGGGCAAGGCATTCGGAGCTCTGCAAATCTGTGCATGTTTCTATGTCTAACTATATAATGTTTTACACGTTTTCATACGTCCTATGTATTTTTTTGTTGTATATAAATTAGAACCAATTAATAAACATTACAGGACAAGAATTTTTATAAAGCAAGAATTAAATTAATAAACATTAACAAAATCTTGATAAATTATCGTAGTATGTCTTTTACAAATGAATTAATTGACTAATGCGCGTCTAAGGGCTGGGAGGGCGTCACTGTTGAGACCGGTAATTATAATTTTACAGTAATCAAGCCAGCTCACGACTGGGGTAAAAAATTACCCTAAATTCCTTAAGATCACGTGAAGTATAACGAAAGTATGGGTCATATGGTGGTTTTGGGTTTTGGTAATTACGCAACGCTTTTGTTTTTTAGTGTCTTTTTTATGTTATACCTAATGGTTTTTTTATCATCATCATCATGATCATTAACCCTTTTGATCGGTCCACGTATTTCCTCCCCGAGTCTGGAGGATAATGACCGTATCTTACGACGGTGTCCTGGCTGCGGGTTGACAGATTTCACACACCTTAAAAAACAATATGAAGAATTACTTATAAAGTTGGGTGTGAATGCCAGGAATCAAATCCGAGACCTTGATGACGAATAGATAACATCTAAAACACTGTCCTGTTATTGCCACTGCTTTTATACAATGTGCAATAAACTAGGAAATTCTGATTACTGTAATTAAGAAATTGAATATTAAAAGAGCGGGATTATAAAAATAATAAACAACTGTGCCTTTTAGTCATGTGGTAAATCTATTAAAAAGGATAAATAAAAAAAATAACGAAAATAACGTTTTCTGGTACTTCTTACTACTACTTAAAAAATCGGTCGTTATACGACTTGGACTTTCATATGTGCATGGACTTCATAAACAACCATATATGTAAGAAAAAATATATTGTAATATGAGTTTTTTAAAAGCTCACAACACTAACGTATTGACTGTTCATCTTTTATATCAAAATAATAAAAATGTCACAATGTGTACAAAATTTTAATTTGTGTCGAGTGTCATAGAGAAGGCGCGCACGCGGCACCTAATTAATTCAGCGTTCGGACGCCAGGTGGCGCGGCAGATGGACTCGTGCCGGTAACATCACAGATAATGAAAAAACACATTTTAGATAATTCTGTTGTTAACACACCGCATATGTATATGGGCTCTATCTCAAATGGCCACCGTTAGATATTTTTTTTGTTTTCACAACAACCAATATGTCCACTATTACACTTTTTTTGTCTTAGCAACGATTAAATCTAATTGACGCGTTGTCATTGCCAAATAATTATAAAGGGACACTTTGGTTCATTGTGTTTCCGTGATAACATATAAATGTCAACTAGTTAAGTAAATACTCGTAGTGCCACTTTATGGACTAGGGGTCAAGAAGTTATCGAAAGATCGTAATTAAGTAAGATATATTTTAAATATTAAGCAGAATTTTCATACTTTTA
>DWME01003478.1:0-18214 GCA_018244795.1 Parelbella ahira ahira
TTTAAAATTATTTTCTAGTTTTTAGGTTGATTAGCAATAAAAGCGTGTTTTTTAGTTTTTTTAAACTATTATTTATTCAAATCATGTTAGATACAATGCACACTTTGAAATTAGAAAATGCTCAATGTAATTCGGTACCGATGATCACCTCTTCAAAAACCTATGGTATCCAGAGCTAATTATTAATATGTTATATTGTACATGTTTCTAACAGTATTGAGCGAACAGTTTTTTCCGTTATTTCTAACAAAGGTTGTGTAGATAAAACGGTGATGATATACTTTTAGAAATATTACCGCCACTGTACAATTCTCACGCCTTCAAAGTGATATGAGTTATTTCCCATTAGCGCGCTTCACACGTTTGAGTTATTTACCTTCAACTCGTGTCATCTAATACATAATAATATAGCAAAGAACTACTCGTCAATGAGGTTTTATTACTTGGTTATATGTGTATAACAATTTGAGTTTTGAAGCAAGGTTTTTGCGATTCTGCTTAAATCCCTCGTAACATAAAATGTATGGCGCTCGCAGCGGTAATTCCCGAAGGGCAGATACGGGATTAATATCTGAATAATTAAATTGTTTTTACTAAACGCCGCGTGATCATCGCAATCAAAGGGTCTGAATCTGCTGAATTAAATATTATACAATTTCGACTCTGGGGTTCGGTTAGAAGCGAAACAATCAAATATATTTATCATTGATCTAAATAACTTATGTACGTGAGTTGAGCACAACAATTGTTATGTTTTTGTATATTATATTTATACAGAGGGTTATATCACATATAACTTCGTATATTTAATATCTGCACTCAACATTTAATGTGACTTTACAGAAAAAGGTAATATAATGGTATATTCTATAACTATATTTTATATTCTATAACTATTTGTAACTACTATATCCTATAAATATTTATTACTGTGGTCATTAATTAATTACTTAATAAGGAATTAGTAATATAATTCTACTTTACATGTTACTTTTTACTTAAGTACCGTATTATACAGGATTGTTGTGACAATTTCCTATAGTAAATAATAATAGCGTAATGGAGATTCTTGGCGTGGGCGGCCGAGGGAGACAGTCGGTTGCGACATTCCTGCGCTGTTGCATTCGTGACACGTTCTGTACAGCGGACGTGCTGGCTCTCTGGTCTCTACATGTTATTTGTGCACATATCAAATAAATTTCACACTCTCTCTCTATATTAGTAAATGAATATAAGATTTTATAGCTTATTATTTTATTGATTGGTTTTTGTATTCTTTTTGAACGAGGCTTATAACACTGCAATGCATCATAGCATTATATCGATTGTCAATCAATAGTCAAGTCTAGGTAACGATTGATATATGGTTCACGGTAATAGTCAAATACGAGTATGTAGATGCTACTGCAAATATTTCTTTATATTCTGCTTTAACTATTTCCCGAGTTCAAATTTATTATTTGTAATTGTAGGTATGTAAAAGTCATTTTAATTTAACACACGAGGTTTGGAAGTTTCCGCTTATACTTTACTATAGGTGGAGTTTCCGTAACGTGTATTAAAGTTAGTATATAGTATATAGATGAGATGTAAAATACTTAACTACTAATATTTTTCTTGCAACTTACTCGGGCTAAATATAATAAATAGAATAATACACGTTCAATAACTATAATCATCAATAACCATCAAATCATCTAATAACTAAAGGCAACAAAAAGTGGTGGGTACATAGACAGAATGAATCGCTGATAAATGAACTTCACATACAATGTAATTAACTACATTCTATATTTATATCATGTATGAGAGCAGCTCAAGGTCTAATATTTATTGTTGCAGAGTGGAAATCTTTTAAAGGTTAAGTCCTGAGTTTGGGATCACACGTAACTTTTTTCAATTAAAAAAGGAACTTCGTGACGGTCGAGGAACGCTCTGACTTGCTGACTGCTGCTTTTATTCCAGAAGTTACAATTCAATTAAAAGTGAAAGCTTAGTTTCTGAGAGGTTCTTGATTGGCTTTTCGTACTAAATTAGTTTTTTCACTATTTTAAATGTAACAAAACCTATCGCCGCCTGTACTAGAACTTATGCCACTTTTAAATTGTGTTCCTTGAAACAATAAACCGTCTAAATTGTTAAATGTATGATGACTTGGTTCTTCCTTGTACGTCATCTATTGAAGATTGAATCATAAATTCGTTGAGAATGAACTTCAAATGTAATAGGTACAAATGGAGGGTGATCAATGTACGTGAACATCATTTTACCTCATCACCACTAAATAGTCTTATTAACGTAACATTATGTCTGTATTTCTCCGAGGTTAAAGCAGAGGAGTGTAGTAGTCTCACGTTTAACCAGGCATGTTAGATGTTCTAGGTAATGGGAGTAATCGTACTGTTATACATCGGGCGTAAATTTTAACAATTAAAATAATTAAATGGAAATTATCTGTAAGTATTAGATTGGTAGTGAATCTAGTTAAGTCTACTGACCTTACAGCGCTCAGCTTAACATAATTTAGCTAAATGAGAAGAACACACAATCCCGAGAACAAAGTTTAACTACGTAATTCAAACTTTTTAATGATCGAGTTACTCGGCGAGAATTTCAATTGTTAACGTTCACCGCGAACGATAGAACGAAAGAACGATGAACTTCGACCGATAGAATGATAAACGCCGAACGATGGTACTGAACGTGAAACAGCGAAATATTCTTCGAAGAAATTGAATTTTATTTATTTTGTATTGTTATACTTCAAAGAGTATTTTATCTTGGGAATTCGTAGAGCAAAGAGATTATAATTCTTTTAGGTTGTAGCGGTTAGAGAGCAGTCATTTATCAGGCTTTGTGAGGAATGTTACGATGAAGTACTACCATTTTCAGTAGAAAAAAATTACTATAATTGGGTTTTCCTAACTTCAAATTTCCAATACTGGCACTAAATCTAAATTTGAGCCAGGTGTATGGTAGGCTCACTATCATACTACACTCCTTTGCCAACCACTTCAGGGATAACGGCGTGATGTTACGTAAGTTAATAAAAAACGTGTTTCGTTCTTTGATTCCATATTGCCTTTAACACTGGATATAATGAATTTATTAATGAATTACATTATAGTATATTATATAATATTATACCTTCGTTATGTGTTCGTTTAGCCTTCATTTAGGGGAAGACAAATGCAAGCAGTAATTAATGTCGAGAATAAATAAGCTTTCTGAACTAAAACCCTTACTAAGATCATTGGTGAATATTTAAGCGGTTTAGAAAGCTTTTAGACATCGAAGTAAATACGGATTGGGACCTGACCAAATAGGTTTAGCATCTATTATTGAGAAATTCTATAGAGAATTGCCTTGTAGCCATTGAAAATTTTTGTTTCTATTATCTATAAAACAGTGTTGTGGGTTTTGTTTTTTTTTTAACACCAGACTTGGCCTTAATATCTTCACTTTTTGTGAGAGGATATTTTATGAGAATATTATTAGGTTATAAGCCAGAAAAGATAAAACCAAATCTATTTAAAAATATCATTTACTGAATACAGGTATAAATGAATGGAATCTATATATGAGTCAGAAGAGGTAGACCTAGATACACACTTGGATCAAATTGAAGACATCTTAAAAGAAGGTCGAGCAAATGGTCCTTCAATAGAGGTGCTTGTATGACGATTCAATATATGTAGAGGAGGCGAAAGTATTCTGCCAAGAGCGTAACGAGTGGAAATCCTTACCTTTATGCGAAATAGATGTGACAATATGAACAAATAAATGAATACATGTGCGTATACAATGTTTAGTTCTTTTCGAAAGCTAGTTGGAGAGAACCTATTAAGTTTTTGGGGGAGGCCTATGTCTAGCAGTGGACTGAGATAGGCTGATGATGTGATGTGATTAAGTTTTTACTTCCTATATGTGTCTGCTTTTCAATTTGTCACCAACTCCCTATAATGTAATAAACCAACCCACGCGTTAAACACGAATTTAGTGGTGCAATATCAAAAATTTATTTCCTTCGTCAAATTTTGTAATTAAAGTCTTTCCCGCTTTTGGCTGCAGGCCATAAGTGTACTTACTACTTCATAAGTTTCAGTTCTTACTGGAAGGCATTTTAGTGTCACGTATTTTAGCTTATGTATCTACGTAGTATGAACGTTACATAAAACACTGCCTTTTAAGAATAAACTTTTGCCATTTAAAACTAGATATGTTGGTGTTGAAAAAAAGTTTGGAGACGAGTCATAAAATTCCTTCAACATTATCATGTTTGTGAATTTATTCAGATAAGGAAGAAGATGACAGGTGACCCCGGATTGAGGAGAAATGTTTTCGAATGTTAATTTTGTCGACATAAACGTTACCAATGCAAGTATGACGGAAAAGCTGAATATGACAAGAAGACGTTTAATATGGTTTGAACATACATATTATATGGATTTTCTGACAAGAGATGAAAATGGATATAAGAAATGAATATGAATGGCTATATAAACGATTTGGTTACATAATGATATGAATGAGAAGAAAGCAAATGGTGACAGAGAGAAACTAGGGAGGTTTATAGGGTATACAATAACAGAAAAATAATTTACGCTTTTCTCAAATTAGTTGAAAATGTGATAAATTGAATGGAAAATGTCGATATCTTAAAAATATTTTTTATTTTCCGTCCCAATTTTGTATTTATCGCACTTAATTGAATATTTGTAACTCTCACCCAGTCGGAATTAACCCACACGTCAATTCCTCTCTGTCTACTCTTCATGGCTATGCTCCAAACATGTCCATAATGTTATCTTGGGTGTAAAGTGCTCATTTGACATGACTCGTTCGTATGATTGCTACGTTTCAGGCCTTTAAGATATCCATCTCCGGTTCGTTAAGTGTACTAAACATTTTATCCATCATGTGCTTATCTGTTTAGACAGTTCCGATGTGGATTACTTTTGGACACCCACGTGTTCATGCGCCTACACCACTTGTACCATATGCAGATTACTTAACGTCGACTGTATTTTATTGTCGATTGACGCCAAGTGTCTCATTTGGGTCTGGATTTTTAAAACATTTAATATAAATGTAAATGACGAATCAACTTTTTATTGAGATCAGTTGCTTGTTTTGTGCCAATTTTTTGTATGCCATTAAACAGAAACAAAATTTGTGCAATGTTTGCTCCATTCTTTATTATATCAGTATTAGCTACGTAGGATTTTACCTTTGGATTTCAAGGCCAGCACTCATTCTATTTTTTTAATGCAAGTTATTTTATAATATACGAACATTGCTGTATCAACATATTATTTTAAATATTATTGATATTATTTAAATGAAACTTTTTATCTCGAACGACTTTAGCCTTCACAGTAAATGCAAATGGAAATTGAAAATAATGAGCCTCATATCATTCACATATTAATTAAAAAAATCTGTGAGCACCTAATTAACAATGAAAACTTTGATCAGCTTAATTCTATCAGTCGAATTTAATCATAATTATTTTTATCAACATCATTATCATTTGAAGCATTTATAATTAATAAATATCTACGAACGAACAATAATTATTCGCGTTAAATCAAACGGTGATGTATGTTACTTTAACAAGATCCAAACGATCGCCTGTAATTGAATACTCATTCAAGTCTATTGAAGATTGAAATATTTCAACGATACGGTACGATCTAATCTGATCAATTGACCCAAATAGGTTTGCGAGGAACATGCCTACGATGTTTGCAGCTTTCAGTGTAATAAGCCGTTTATATAGCTGCTATTTCTAATGCATTCGTTGGTAATTCTTTTACCTTCATGTAGCATGAAATGGAACATTGAATTTCCCGTAAACAGTCCACACCTTGGTCTCATTTTTGATTTGCACAATTTATTGCATATAACAACGTACACTATTGAAATTTTTTTAACAATGTTTCCAGAAGAGTTGTGAGGAAGTCAACCGTCATTTTAAAAACAATCGAACGCCCCGTAAAGGTATTAACATGTTGTTGAATTTGCGATGGTTTTAAATTTTTAAACGACGTTCAATAAGAATTACTGATGACGGTGAACCCGATGCAGACGAAGTGGGAGATTACAATCAGTGTGGTTATGTAACATCTGAGGATCCGGGTTAGCGCAGCTTTAGACGGCCGAATTGGCTGACGAATTTTAAACCGAAAAGTATACGATGATTAATTTGCATACAATTCGCAACCGTAATAAATCTTAACGTCCGTTTTATATAGTATGCCTTTCCTAAATAATTATTTGAATTTTATCGTCTCACAGTTCAATGTAGGCGTAGATTTTAACTGTCGTTTCTCAAGAATTAAAAAAATGATTGATTACCTTATCTTCTTAGATTTCATTCATCATCCTCATCATTATCAGCTTCACCATCATCTTCACCATCATCTTTATCATCACCGTCATTATCATAAACCCTTTTAATATCCTACTGTTTGAAATGGATTTTCTCTCAGAATGAAAAGGCTGAGGCTAATGTCTGCCACGCTGCCCAGATGCGGATTGGCAGACAAGGTTTCATTATGTAATCTGATTTATACACTGATGTATTTTAAGATATAGGTTCCGTAGCTCGCTTGCATTGCTCCATATCGTACATTCAAATTACCATGTCCGATCGACTTACATAATAGTTAATATTCATCGACCGGTCGGCAAATGTGTTCTTTGTCTCCGCGGCACACAATAGTGCATACACTTACAGTGTGTGTTGCATACGTGATAGACGGTGCGTTTGAGAGTCGAATGTTGACTGTAATAGCGAATTTGGCCTTTTGTATCTTTTTAATGTCTTCCATGTTTTAATAGAAAGCCTTTTCACACTTATTATGTATGAAAAGCGTGATGAATGTAAAAAAAGCATATCAGCATCATGTTTCATACGGGGTAGGCAAGAGGCATTGAATGCCAAAAAGCTCTTTTCTCCTTACATACATACATACATACATAAGCATCTTCCTGCTTTTGTGAATATCCCTCTCTTCATAAACGCATGACAGTTTCGGAGATTTCCGACACCCACATCATTTAGTATATTATGACCTTTTCAGGCAAAACAGGTTTTTGGCACCTGCATTTGTCAACATTTGCATTGCGTATCCATTTTTACATTCTTTCAATGGCCCGAACCATTAAAACGTAATCTTTAATCAGAATATTATCATACAGTTTATCAAGAAATCCTTCTTACAATTGCCTGAACTAACTTTTCCCATTCCAAATTTTGGTTGATCAATAAAGTCTTAATGGAAAATGTGATATAGTAGGTACTGAAAAGTTTTAATCATCATCATTATCGTTCTCTGCGTTGTTCCCAATTCAGTTGGGGCTGGTGCGTTTTCATATAGATTTGACGGTAATTTTACCACCGATCGTGTCGCTAACGTCACCCTTATGTAGAACTGTTAATGTTCGTAACGACAATACCCCTGAGAAAACGTAAGCTTTAGCTTATAAATGTTCATTTGTGTAGGTATTCAGATGCTATAACAAAATCTAATATTTCGTTTGTTTTATTTTTTATTCCAATGAATTCTGTTTAGGAATATTAATCGTTAAATGTGGTTTGGAATTACATGTTGATATATGATTATTATATCTTCACGTTAAGTTTATCTCGGGGCAGGCAGTATGAGCATATCCAATTTATAAAAAACATATACCTTTTAATTAAACATGTTTGAGGACTGTCACTGTAGCTTTAAATATAATAAAATAAGTATTATGCGTTTATTTTTAAATGTCGGAAAAAACCCGCACGTAGTTAAATGTTATCAGTGACATTTATCAGATTTCCTTCTACATGACCATTATTATATGCTTCATGTTTATGTATGCGCATTATGCACCGGTACAGAACTGCGTTGCACCGCCCGTTGCATAAATATAATACACGTTACATACATACGTTATAGACATTGGGAACACATTGTACAACTTAGACTGTATGAGTCTAAAATCTATTTGGTATATTTCTAGAGAAATATTGCTGAAATGTATTGATATTTAAAATTTGATTATTAATTTTAATTATTATCACGAATTCATTCCGGAACCAGATATGGTATAATAGATAAAAGAACTATGTGATGGAAATTGTTTGGAGATCGGTTTTTCAAAAGGCGGGTATGACGTTCAAATCTTCTATTGCACTTTAGAATTTATAAAATTATGTTCGTTTTTAAGTAAATATCACTTCTGAAGTTCAACATTGTAAAAAACCAATAAATCTTAATCTTATGCGCATAATTCCGTCAACATACACTCGAACAGCATAGCTGACAGTGGTCTTGACGTAACATAACGCCTGAAATCCCGGAAGAGGTAGGCAGAGAAGTGTAGTGCACTCTCAATGGTCTTAATGATCCAGTAGTCTTAGTCCGTTACAATCTGATAAGAGATCTTTATTAAAGGTGACAGTACGACTTGTTGTTAATGACAATAATAATGAAAATATGGAGAGAAAATTTATGCGCCTTGTATGATGTTCTCTTATAATTACTTAACACAGAACTTCATGAAACTTTGATTATACAGAAGCTTTTTACACAGTTTCAAGACGAAGAAATATTATAACTTTCACATTGTTGTAACCGACAGCGCGAATTCACGCGTACATACATATATTAAGAATACGTATTTGCTCTTTGAATATGTAACGCCCTAAGTCTTGGGACAAAATATTTGCATACAAAGGAAGGCTTAAAACGTAGCTAAGTAGAAAATTATCACTTTGTTTCATTCTAAGTTTACACGCAAACTCTTCGCTTTCATATTCATGAACCTCAATATAAATAGCTAACGATGTGTACTTACTTAGTTCTTGATGTATATCTAGTTTTAAATCTTTCAACAATATATTCATTACATTTTCGAGCAAGAAAGCCTTTTCTAATCAATTTGCAAGGATTACCGCAAATGTGGGAGGATTTATATTACACCGGCTTGGACCCGTTAGGCGTCTCGCAAGGACCTACTTTTAGCCCAGTTTATATTCTATCTTATCTACATCAATAGAAAGCCCCCGGCATATTGCAGATAATATAAGCGTTCAAACGCATTATAATGAGGCTTTTATAATAAAACTAATCTTAACTGTCATTTTATAAACATGAACGAATTAGGTTTTTCATCCAGTTGTTTTTATGTTGGCTACTTTATTTTTGCGGTTAAACAGCAGTAAAATAAAGTATAAAAATATGCGTACCAGTGTATGAGTTGCGTCTCAGCTTAATAAGAACTTTAAAATTTGATTTTAAAATACCAATGTACTCTTATGATTGCTGTGACGGTATCATCAGTTAGATTAGTTTTTCTTTAGTGAAAATATTACACAGCCATAAAGATTTATTTGAAATCAAATCATCATCAGCCTCAGTCTGTAGCATGGACCTCTTCTAATGAGCGCCATTGCGCCCTATCCAGGATTTCGTAAGTCGTGGATAGAGCGCGATGGGTATAACGAATGAATTCTAAAATCATATAGAAGGGTACGATATGAACGAGTTTTGTATTTCAAATTCAATTATAGTTCCTTTGTTATTAAATGTTTAGAATCACTTGTCAAACCTTAAAATGTACCTTCTATCACGACCTTGATGCGTGAGCCTACTGTACCAGGTAATTGTGAAATAGCTGTAATGTTATCACTACAACTGAAATACCGTCCCGCTATGAATAAATCTGTGGTAGACGTTCATTTTAAACAGAATTTGGGTTAGTACAACTCGGTGATAGCTGAAAACATATGCGTTCCCGAAACCAATAATAACGTGACATTTATTTGGTGTTTAGTTATAATTAACTGCAGTTTAAATCACATTGGATGACATATACATAAAGAATTGAGAAATCTCATGTCTTCTAAACCGGTGTGTTTATTTGAAAAAAGTAATTAATCTGGAAAAAGAACTTCTGGTGTGTAAGAATAGAGATATTTTGCATTTGGTCCTTTCTCACTACCCCGTAAAGGATTTGGCGAGATGGTATAATTATATGTAACGAATTCTCAGCGCACGTGTAAGTTTTAATATTAAGCTTCTGTAAAGTCCCTAACGTTACATGAGGTACAGCTCTTCGAAAAAGTCTTAAAATAGAGTTCTTCTTCTAGTACGGAAAGAACTAAAAAAAACCAGTATTACTTACCGTACAGTACCTTTATCCGATTCATGTCTTGGTTCTTTTTTAAATTGAGTAAATAATTTAATTTGAAATCCCCTGTAGGCACACGGAGTCGGAATTTTTGCCCGGTGTGTGGCAATTGGCCTATTGCATGGTGAGACGTATGAATTAACTGGTAAAACATGGGAGTGCTATACTGCTCAGCCCATGCCTTCAGAGAAATACGGTGCTATACTATATTGGACCTCAACATATGTTCGATAACTGTTAATAATGTATTATTGGAAACTGAAACAAATAATCTCGTAAACTAGTAAAACACGACAAGTTTAATTACATCGGTCGTAATGGAATTCTGAAGGGCGGGTAATACGATCGGCGGTTCAGGTGTCCTCCTTTATACGTAGGTACATATATTGAGTCGAACAATCCTTATTTAAGGCCGAATCTGTTTAAACTCCATAAATGCCTATATGCGAAGTTGATTGAATGGATATTGAAATGTTTATTGTGTAAATGTATCTTATTTTAGTTAAAGTGTATTAACCGTGTTATACTATGACACATACTTTGTTAGTTCATATATACATCACATATTAGTTCTAAAAAGCTTAGTAAACAAAATGCGACATAAAACATGATATTACAATATAGATAGATACATGATATATGTGTACAGGCTTAACTCACCTACGTTTTTCGGGATGGTCCGACTAGTTTCGGGCCTGTACGAAGTCTTTAATAATGTGCTCTCGCCGTTTGCACCGACGCGACGTCGCAGCGGACGGAGGTTGGGCTATCCCGAAAAACGTACGTGAGTTAGGCGGTACATATATAGTCATGTGTATAAATTACATGAAAAATTTAATAGTAAATCAACTGTATATACTGCTTATGTCTTAAATAGAAAATGTACTGCGCATTGTAGGGACGTAACATTCAAAGGGCAAGTCGTGCGATGTCAACACACCCGCGATATAAATCTCCACACACGTAAGCCAATTCACACATAGCTGTGATTAGGTAAATGGCGAGGTGTGCCGGAGATAAGCGGCGGCCTCTGGTGAGTCACTGTGACCCAAGACTCATGTGATTATCCGCTCGTTATTTGGAAAATCGTAAAAAAAGATGCACCAATCGAATACGATCCATTGATGCGAGTTAATAAATTTGTAAGAACGTAATTCCGATTTGACTGCCTCGTTGGTTGAGTGGTTGCAAACGTTGCGTATTGAGAGGTTCGGGATTCGTTATCCAGTCGCGTCAACATCGATTCTTCTAAATTGGAACGGTTAGAGATAGCTCGATGTTGGACTTGTGCCAGGTGTACGGAGCGGCACCGATTAGGGGAGGCGTGTGTCCAGCAGTGGAGATCCAAAAGCTGTTGATGATGATACGGTGATAGGTTAACCTTTTATTCTATGGTGGAATATTGACATAACAGATGAATCGGGGCAGCGTACTACCATCCTCTGCCTGCTTCTTCTAGGAAATACAAGTTTTATGTTACGTAATTTAAAAAAATATGTCTAACAAAATGAACATATTATAAGAGCAAGAACCTTAAGAATTTATGCGCTATTTATTCCTATTCCGTATTTTCTTTCATTGTCGACAGAAGAATGTCTAGTATGTTTAAAAATTTGCTGGAATTAAACGCTGCAGCTGGCGCAGCGTTCGCTGGAGAATTTATCCCGTGTACACGCTGAACGTATTTCGTGTCAGTCACAGCCAACGACCTGCCTGATGGCCGCGGTGCAGCGTTTGGCCTACATTTAGAAATTGAAGTATTGCATTGGATTATATGTCGTTGCCTGTAAATTTGCGTTTATTTACTGCTATGTGGATTTAATTCAACTATAATACGTTCTTGGGTTTTCTAACTTATATTATCTAGTAGAAATTTCCAGCAATGGCTCAGGCACTGGGTCGATCGTAAATATAACTGTTGAAAGATGTGAGTGTACTCCTCTGACTGCCTCCTAGGAGATTACAAGCATGATGTTACGTTTTTATTATTTATTCTTATATACAGGATGCGTCTGGAGAAATAATATGGCACGTATATACTGCAATATATTGTTTGTCGTCATTAATAATATATTATTATAATAACTCATTTCGCAAATTTAATATTAATAATTTATTACTTATCTTATTTCACAAATATATTTTGATAAATGGTATACTTATTTGTTTACAAAATGCTTAACGTTGTTACAGCTAGCCGTCATTCATAATAAATAAAGGCAAAACTCATTTTTGTTATCAGAAAATTTTACCAAAAATACTATTATATGTATATTCCCCTAAAGTTTTCATGAAAGAAATTTAAAGTGAGATAAAAGAGAGTCGAGTCTTTTGATCTGCCGTCTACGTGCTGCGGTTACGAACTGTCTCATATTCAATCAATACTCCTCAAGGTGTTCCGAGATTTATTGTCGTGATTTAACTTTTGGCGGTTTGTGGGTGGAGCTGGTACGTTCAATGATATTATTTATTAAGAGTTCTTTGACAGGGGGTAGATGAAAATAATGCATGTGTATTGTGTGTACATATGAATGTATTACAGTAGTGTTATATGAATATGTTTGTATATATGTACAAAATTTAAATTGTGTCAGCCTTAATCGGATTAAATATACCTACTGATAAAAATAAACGTGTTAAATGATGTTCAATTACATGAAATAATTGATTTGAGAATTATAATGAATCAAGAATGTAGGAGAATAACTTCAGGTTGATAAAGATTGAGATGTTTGGCACTTGGTGGTAAAATAAAAATACCAAAGCACTGAATAATATTATAGCTCACCCCCTATTCCATGGGTCGTATAACATAACTGGTTAAAAGTAGGAGTACTACACTTTTCTGCCCACCCCTTTATGAAATACAGGCGTGTTGTTATGTTTTTATATTATTGCCGTGTCGTGAATTCCACTGACGTATAATCTGAAGATCAAACTGTATAGCTTTATGGGGAAGTAGGCCGCAGTGGGTAATCGCGCGGAAAGGGCGCGGCTACCCTATTGTTTCCCTTTGAAAGCGCGGTGTCCAGACGAATTTCTCATTAAAGACATTAATTTATTCCGATTGTGTGATATTTTTGCTTCATACACGAAAATTTTACAGGTTAAGTAGCCTTAACATTTGTCAGTTTGAGGAATTTTTGTTTGGTTTTATTCTTTATTGATTTTACCACGCGTGCATTGTTACGTTTTTTTCTTATCAGAGTTTCGTGGCCCACTACTGCACGTAAGTCCACAAAAAAGCGATTTTCTCATAATCACCACGCTGGGCATGAGACTATGGAATCGTGATGTAATATTCGAATATTGAGTATAATATTTGTGTAGTGTAATATTTGTATAGTTTGCTTTGATTTAGGTTCTCTACATTTGCAAAATCTTTAGGGTCGCTACATTTGTTAACTCTATGTAGAGCTTAGTTGTAGCGACATACGCAGGTATATAGGTACATGTAAATATCCTCAAAGTTCCCACCCACTCGAGAGCAGTAACCTTTTGTGTCTTAATTATCTTCGGGTCTACACTAATCAAGTGGACCACCAAAACGCTCAGTAATCAGTGAGGCATATCTTTACGACCGCCATTTTGTGACTCCTTCAGAATAAAGGCTGTCACAGAGAAAGCTATAATATATAATATAATATATAATATATATTAACAGATTGCAGTCTAATACATATTATAGCACACTACCACTGGCACTAGCTGTGCTTTAATGTTGCGGTCATTATGTGCACAGTAATGTCTTGCTATACCGAAATATACGAGTACGTAGCTATATCTGTTCACATATTTTTTCACGCGAGCGTTTGTGTAGGAAATATATTATAATATGCCTTGCTATAATATATAGCGTAGCTCAGTCTGTGACAACCTTAAACAGTTGTCGTTTTGTGTTAGCCACAAACCAGATTTTATTGGTAATATTTTTTTATTTTTCCTTTTTGCAATTCTGATATAACTTCGTAGGCTCGCCGCAGGTTTATTGACAAATGAAATTGTATCGTCCTTAATATTTAATATTGTAAAACTACTT
The DNA here is from genome assembly GCA_018244795.1 of Parelbella ahira ahira. NCBI lineage: Eukaryota > Metazoa > Arthropoda > Insecta > Lepidoptera > Hesperiidae > Parelbella > Parelbella ahira. The sequence goes on from DWME01003478.1 coordinate 14,228, forward strand.
ACGATATTGCCTATAAACTGTAACCATATTGGAACGCCATATTCTTGGGACATTATTTACTTTAATGATATATTTTATTATGAACGAGTACGGCTATAAATGCTACAGACATAGGTATTGTGACGTCACGCCAGATCCTTACGGGGTAAGCAGAGAGCAGAATATGCGAAATATATTATAAATGTTCACCATACGGAAATAAAGTGCTCCTTCCATATTCATTAATATTTCCATTTCTTTTTTTTTTTAATAATATCATTATAAGTTAGGTAAAAAAATTATTTAGTTTCTTATTGTTGTATCTTTATTAGTTTTGTACTACTTCTTGCATTGACATTGGTGGCGCCACCAAAAGTATACCTAGTATATACACTATTATTTCGAAAATTACATAAAAAGAAGGTAATCTGAAACAATGGATGTATTGTAATTGTAAGAGAAAAAATGCAGTAGGTATAAAAATTTAAAAATAAATTGTTATAAAACCTTACACTGAAGCTTGTAATTTTTTGATGTTATTTTGACGATAACAGCTAATGCAATATACAACCATAGACAACACTTTGTAAGTTTATGTTGACGTCTGAGTACGAGATCTGAGTGAACATGAATGTCGGGCCCACGCCCTAAACAAACAGCCGAGCCTCGGCCTCAAACGATAACACACTCCGCGGACATATCTCACGACTCGACAACAAACAGCACAATAATTTCAACTTGAAATAACATCTATGTTTTACTTTAAAGATTATGTAGTAGATTTGAATTCTACTCTTGACAGTACAAATAAAAAAAAAGACTTTACCTGTTCATAACATCACATCATATATTATTATAAAAGTCCTTATAATGATCTTATAATGATTTAAATAATATTGTTATAATTTTTTTATTAACATAATATATTATACAGCAACAGCTTAGCCTTCGTCAAAGATCCCCTCAAAATACTTCCCCTTTTCCTCCCCCTCGCTATCCTGATCCCTGATTCTATAAGTATCGAATTACAAAATTTCATTTCTGTTAATTTCAAACTGCTAAAGTTAATGTCATTTGAATCGATACTAGTGGCAGTTGTTAAATACTTTGCATGGTTGCTGTTCTCCCATCATATAGAGCAATTAATAGCTGCAGAAGAAGAAGCGCGTCAGTTGTGCAAGACATATTTAACACTGTACTCTGATCTCTGAGAATAACTCTGATCACTTTATAAGGCTGGTCGCACTAGTTACACAGGTTGGGCGTCCGACGCCGCTGGCCGCCGAACTCCGCCGGTCTCCGGTCGCCGAGGCGTGAATTATCACTCGTCATTATCTGCGAACGATTTATTTTCTTATTCGCACGGCGGCTTATCCTTTTGAATTAAATTAAAACAACCCCTGTCAGGTCGTTGCGGGCACATATTTCATATACAACACCGAGTTAATCTGATACCTCCCATCGGCCGAGCTTTGCCGAAATACGTGTGTATCTATTTATATGTGCATTCCTTTAAGGCCCCGAGGAATTTTATGTAAATTAGCTTTTTCATAGTGCTTTTTTATTTGCTCGGCATTTCTCGCTCGAGTACGAATATGCGCTTAACGAAATTTCAGATTTGGCTCGGAGGGTGTACTGTAGAGCAAGATGAGGGTGTAAGAATTAAATTAAATATATTTTAATTTATACGTTTTGAAAGTAAATTGAAGCGATACCGTATTGGTTTAATGTCATGCGTTCCATTCAAGGGTACTGAGTTCAATACTTGACGAGTATCTCTTTATAAAAGTGTCCGTTTTAAGACTAAATATCACTTGCTGTGAATGTAATGCTGCAGCCATACATAGTCACGCTGGCCACGTACTATTTAACTATCATAGAATATTCTGTAGTGTGTAGGTATTGGTGTATAGGTCGTTACTGTGTGTAGGTATTCGTTACAATGTGTAACAATGACAATTAGTGTGTACCGCGAGCGTGACAGGAAAGGCTGGCGATTACCTACGCCGGCTCCAGATCGCATCTGGCGGTTCTCGGAACGTAATTAGCGTGTCACTATCATGCAATACTGAACCTTGTACGGGTGGCGAGCGTGCCTATGAACACATTTCGTATGGACATCTACTATATTATGTACCTAGGATACTTATTGAGTACATAAGTTCAGATACTTGATATGCTAACATTGTACTATAAAGATTATTATGATTAGATAGCAGGAGATTCTAGCAATATCTTCACGCTAGGTTTGCCATGTAATAGGCAGAAAACACCGAGTGTGGAATAACTCAATCTGTACAGACTTGACGTGCTCCCACATTCGTCATTACTTTCATGCCTCCCGGTTTCGGAGATTTCTGCCATCAGTCAGTGTCTGATCTATTTGGATAAGGTTATTTAAGTCTTGGTTCCTATGGCTCTTGTTTCCGTTAAATGGTGAAAATTGAGTAGTGTGGTGCAAAAACTTAAAAATATCTCAGCGATGCATATTTGAAACCATCACCTGTATGGCTTGTTGTATAATTATTAATTAGTTAGCAGAACTGATCTCACTCGGAATATAATAATCAAATGAATATTTAATATAAAGTTTCATATTCACGGCTAGTAACTGATTTTATATTGAGTTCTCTATGATCTGTTTGTAGGTTGTTATCCTAGCCTAATACGAAATTTAAATATTTATCGATGTAGGTACCATTGTTGCAGATAAAAAAGTAAGCATAACAGCTATTCGAAATTAAAGTTTTGTCAATGTATTTATTATGCCGATACAAAATGCATATATTATCTCTTAAATTTTGACGTATGAATATACGTTTTTAATTAATGACATGTACGGTCAGCCAGGACGCGTAATAATTGAATTTTCAGTACCTAGTGAATTTTCGCGCCAACGGTTTATTTTAATTACGATGCTCTGTAGTCTCATTAAACTTTATCTATTCATGTGTTAATAAGCAGGGATTCGAGCATGTCGGACTTTTGTTAACAAATTTGTGCTCACTTTGTTGTTTTCAGTTTTGTTAACAGTAATAAGCAAGTTTGGATACAGCATGCATTTTCTATTAGGTTCAGTGGACTGTGATTCGGTTTAGTGTAGGCAAAGTAATAGAAGTTTAGTTACTTAGTGATGCCTTCTCATGCTCACATCACATCTCTCAGATTACATCACCTCATATCATATCATTATATCACATCATCATATTATCATGTCACATTTTTAAATCACATCATATCATCACATCACATCATTACATTATATGACCATATCGATAGACTTAGGTTGCTATATAAATAGGGACGGAGTAATTTAGTATTTCGGACATTCCCTAGCTGGCAAACATACGCTCATATTGGAAATCTGTGCAAACATTATTCCCATTTCGAACTGAACGTATAATTTCTCGCTCCCGATTTCATGTAGGCAGCGGTATTAATAACAAACATTTATATTTTCACTTTGAAGTCTAGCGAATTGCTTAAAGTAGGTATCTAATAGGTAGTCTTAGTATGAAAAACAGATTTTGTGTCCGAAAAAATTTTTGCTGGCCGTTTAAACTTTCCGTAAATATAGGAAAAAAAAACCAAAAAAATCATGATAGATATTACCAGCATAACAGCAATGACCAAAAATGCAATAAAAGAACAATGACGGCTATTGCGAACGCAAGAATAAGAATAAGACTAATGAATGGAAGTAAGAATACGTGGAATGTGAATTATCAATAATAAATATAAAGAGGCATCAATGTGTTGCACATTAAAATAATCATGACAAATATTGCTAACATAAAAATAATACTTGGAATGTGGATTATTAATAAAAACTTGTCAACAGACATCAATGTGTTGCATATTAAAAAACCGTGACAATTACGCCAATGGAAAAAGAATGCATGAATTTTTAATAAAAGCTTGTCAAGAGGCATTAACATGCATATACTTTGTATGAACTACCTATGGTTTGAAGTCCAAATCGAATGAAAGTAGCTGTCTAAATAACAC
>DWME01003479.1:0-18213 GCA_018244795.1 Parelbella ahira ahira
AGGAGATCCTTCGACATCACAGCACACTTTATATCTTATAGCTTATGTCCCTGAAAACGGAATTAAAAAATCATGTGAAAAAAAACTTTAAATGTCCTTCTATTTACACAGCGTGATAGCTATGATCTGGAGATCTTTGCTATGCAAATCTAAATGACTATAGTGATAGAGGTCTATCACATACACACATACATACCTATGTACCTACTTAAACTTACAATCATCAAGGAAAAACTTCTACTTCTCAGATACTTGGGTTTTTGTCTTTAAAAAATGTCTTCCAATAATGTAAAGTTATTAAATTTTTTAGAAACTACGATTTTAGCGATTTTTTAAATTTGCAAAGTATATTTTGTCTTTCAAAACTTTTTTTTTTTTTCTATATACATACCTACTTATAATAAAATATATTGCCCAAATAATGAAGAACCCAGACGACATCGCGCGTATCAGCTATAAATACTTACCATTTCATTCATAAAATTGTGTATCTACTGAAAACAAAATAGGTTATGATGATTATTCTATAAATTTTTAGACACTAAATTGCTTCAATAACCACTGCCAGAAAATCATTTTGCTTAAAAATTTTATCTATATTTTCTTAAAGATTATCAAATAGAGAAGAAGAGGAGTCCTATATTCCAACAACAGAATGATAAAACGGTCTAGAGAGAGGGAGTAATCAAATATTTTTATCGTTAGTGTAGTTTTATAAGTAGTAGAATCTTTATTTTCCTGTATTTCCTTGCGATACCTGCCTGTGCTTCGTACATTTATGTTACTAACAAACCTTGGAGCATTATTATTTTGTTGCTTATTGTCATCGACGATTGATTAAAGAATGAACATTTTTTACCTGATCTCGTGCTTACCTTACTCGTGAATCATCTCTACCGCTAAATTTGAACTTTAGGTATGCACAGGCATTTGATCGTTATAAAAAAAGGTAACTTCATGCCTGTAATTCCCGAAGGGACAGGCAGAGGAGTGTAGTACACTCCCACGTTTCACCATTTACGCTTAAGTCCCATGGATTAGGTGGTGAGCCTATTGCCATACACCGGGCACAATTCCAGACTCCGAGTTACTACTAGAAATTCTAAATTAGAAAAATAACTATTGAAAATAATTGATCGTTATAATAGTTGCAATAAAAGTTTAAAGAGCGTCGTACTATAATAACCTTAGAAATAGGCTTAATTAAATACAATTTTCTACAGTTAGGAAGTATATTCTAAAGACTTGTAGATTTAACTTTTAACTCCACCTGATATACCTACCTAACGCACATTAAAAATCATCTAATAAATATTCTGAAAATAAATTGAAGATAAAATTGATTTCTCTAGCCAGATAATGTCTTAAATGTATCGGGAATTGCCGATTGCCAATAAACATTAAGCCAATTTGGAGATAGATCGCCGATCCTAAAGGGCGAAACGATTCGTGATGCGTTCCTATGACGTCAGGACAACTGTCTGGATCTGGAGTAGACACTAAACCCTGGCAAACATCCAAGACCATTCACTCAACGATTTCTTGCGAAATGAGAGCGACGTTCCATTCTGCCATCAGAACAAACATGCAAACAAAAAATTAACCGAACTGATATATTACTTTACTTCTAGGGTTATTAGGTCAATACATTGAAAATATATGAAAATATCTATTTCCAGCGCTGAAAACGATGACTTGCAAACAAAATCAAAGATGAATAGCGGAGCGAGGAGAGCTTTAACTGGCTCCATACATAAAATAAGAGAATTTGAACTGGAGAAAGTAAGTGTTCATTGTTTAAAAAGTGTGTAAATTAATTTAGAATACTACTAGGCATGTGACATATTTAGTAAGTAGGTAACAAGTGCCATGTCAACATTGTAATTAGCTACTAAAGATACAAGTCAACACATAGCGAGGTTATGGATTTTTTAAAAAAACATAACTTTGCGTCTATAATCCCAAAAGAGGCAGGCTGAGCATTGTAGGCCACTCCCACGTTTTACCAGGGTTATGTCCTATAGTAAAATAGAGGGTGAATCTAATACCAAACATCGGGCACTAATCCATACTCTGAGCCCCTACTAAGAATTTGAATTTAGAGAAACTTCATAGAACCCGACCCCGGATCGAACGCAGGACCCATCGATCAGCAGTCGTGCTTGCAATCATTCGATCAACCAGGCAGTCAAATACTTATATCACATTTTCATTATGAAACTTCATTGTTTAATTACCAATAATAAAATAAATTTTAACGTAAACATTGTTTACGATAGCTTTAAGAAATTGCTAGAAACACTGAAATGAAAATCATAAGCCACAATCATAGTAATGTGAAGGTATAAAATTAATCTTTAATCCTATTTCATAGTTACTTTATCGGTTTAAATTATTACTTCACATCGATCGTTTATTGGTTTCCTGGAAGCAAACATCATAGATCCAAAAGGCTATTAACAATGGGTATTAGTTATTCCTTTAATAAATAATACTTATTGCATTGACGTACGCATACCGACGTGATTATTATACTTGTTTTTAATAAAGTTATTATTATTAATAAGATTATTTTTATCATTAAGATATTAATCTTCATTAAAGTCATTATTATCATTAAGATTATTGTTACTATTAAGTGAATTTTAATTATATTGCCTTTAAATAAATTGTAACTAAATTTCAGGTGTGTTTGGTTGAAGAGTTTGATATATTGCAAATAGTTGGTGAAGGATGGTTCGGAAAAATACTCCTCGTGGAACATAGGGCTTCTGACACGGAAATAGTGTTGAAAGCTTTGCCAAAACCCTATGTCTCCATAAGAGATTTTTATAGAGAATTCCATTACGGTCTACATTTAAGTGCACATAGAAATATAGTTACTACTTTCGATGTTGCTTTTGAGACTGCCGGTTTTTATGTTTTTTGTCAAGAATATGCCCCCTTAGGTGAGTTGGTTGTTCATTTTATTCAATCATGCATTCGAATCCTCATATTTAGACAATAACAATTATCACTGCAATAGTTTTAGTTGTTCGAATAACTCGACTCACTGTTCTTACAAACTTCGTTTTGGCTTCGTGCCCAAATCCATTTGGAATGAATATTAAATCTAGCGCTCATTGCTGCCTTTCTTTTATGTTTCTTTAATATGTTATCATCTTTTCTTTGTCGCCTTTCAACAGATTCAGTTTAATTCCCACAAAATTGTGATAACATTAAAAACTCATGTTTGATTAAGAATTATATTATTTTAATAATCAGGCCAGATTTCTTACAGGGTTGACAGAGAACACCAAGTGCCAAATATTTCTAGCCTACCCACCTGACATGTTTCATTCAATACACATAAATTTATCTTAAACAAACGCAAACATAAGGACTTCTAGTAGATTAAAGAAAAATGATAAAAAATGTAATGTTTTCAGGTGATTTAACTTCTAATATGCTCGACACGGGAATAGGCGAAATACACACAAAACGAGTGGCAAAACAATTAGCAGCCGCTTTGGAACATTTGCATCAAAGGGAACTCGTACACCGCGATGTGAAACTAGACAACATTCTCATATTTAAATCTGATTTCTCAAGGATAAAGCTCTGTGACTTCGGAGAAACAAGAAAAGTACAATCCATTGTGCGAAGAAGGAACGAATGGTTGCCATACTCACCTCCTGAAGTGTTAAAATTAGCCATGGACAGTACCTACAAGTAATGTAGCATCTATATTTTATATTATGTTATAGTTTTGCCTCACATGTTAAATATTTATTTTCCACAGTACACCAATAATAAATCATGCAATTACTTCGCACATTTACCGCCGTATCGTATGTTGCACGAATAATTTAGAAGTGAACATCTGAAACTATAATTCATGCCTGTTTATTTTTTATTCCAGAGCACTAATTAGCCACGATATTTGGCAGTTCGGTGTAGTTATATTTATATGCTTAACCGGGTGTTTGCCCTGGCAAAAAGCGGCATTTGACGATCCTAGATATTTAAGGTATGACATCTTCCAAATATTTTGCACAGACCATACAACAATCATAGAATTTCTTAGTAACATTTCGATCCCTTCACAAAACCTCAGAATATACATATGTATGTAGGTAAATATTATATGGTACCTACCGACTAACATAAAATAAGCATCTACGTCATAAATATGTTTCAACATTGAACATTTTGATAAATAGAACGGAAACTGCTAATCCATAATCTTCTGTTTGCTTACAGTAATAAACTAATTATAGCGTAACGTGTTGCGATCGATTCTCGGTAAATGCAATGCAATTTTTCATATTGCTATTTGCTACGTTAAATGTCGAAGATATGAGAAACGAATGTCTCTTTTTAATGGATACCAAAAAAGGAGGAGGTTCTCAATTCGCCTGTACTTTTATTATTTTTTTTATATTTATAGTTACTTCAATTGGTACAACAGTGCAAATCCTTTAAAAAAACAACCGAAGTTATGGAAAATGGTATCATCTCGGGCGCAGAAAATGTTCAAAAAGTTCGTCGAACCGAGAATAGAAAAAAGGGCAACTAACTTCAATGACCTAAATCGCTTTCTGGATGATCGATGGATGGCTAAAGGGTATACAGATAGAGTAGGTGAGTCTCATTATGCCGCTTTATATTATATTGTCATACCCACTAATAATGCGCACTCTTAATATATAGGTACCTACTAATAAAAGCTATAAACAATAATAGGTATCTACAAATAAAGTACCCAGTAAAAAATCTTTCTTCGAATCTTTTTCTCGATTTATAAGATGACACATTTCTATATTATGTAATATTATAAATACTCAATTGTATAAACGAAATATTTTCAGCTGGTGGAGATATTGACGAGCTGTGCCCATCAATGTATAGCTTTCATAGTGATCCGAATGAGAAAAATATTCTGCTTAAACATTTCCGGGACAACGGAATAGAAACAACGGTCGACCGACAAGCCAAGAAGCAAAGGATTCGAGAATGGATCCAAAATAGTGTTATCGAAGAGGTGGATGAAGAGGTATAATAAGAATGTACATAAATTGCCAACAATAAAATATAATGAGCCCTTTTTGTTACTCCATTCTTAGATATGAGTGTACTCTGATAACGGCGAAATCATAGACAATGCGGTGGCAAAATGCTGGCAAGTTTTCAGATTTCTTTCCACCTAGAAAACGTTATATATATTTTTTTGATTATTAATTTTCATCACGATTTTTTCTTTATAGTAAGTGATTTTTCGCAGATTATAATCCATGTTTTCAGTAAACACCGCAGTCGTGTTTCCCGTATTTAGGGGGCATTTTGAGCAGTCTTTCTTAATTGTTTTCTTCACGTGAGAGCCCTTACGCGTTGCTAAAGAGTTTAAGAACAGTTTAAAAATATTTCATGAATGGCGTAGCCATTAATTTAACTTGTACTTAGATATACCGAACAATTCACGCTTTTGTAATGGAATACACTATAGATATCTCTCAATTTTTGAAATAAACGTGTGACCAGCAGGGTCCGTTTCCAAAAGGCTTATGCTAAATCTGACATTTGACTAAACGAACATTTGTTGAATTTTTTTATTCAGGAGGAAAGCAACTATGAGCAAAGTATTTATGACGACAGCGACGGTGAATTAGAAGACAGGTCCCGTCCTCATCCTATTGACGAAAGTCACAGAGTGACTCTACGCTATGACACAGAAAAACACATCAACCCGAGAACCGGTGAAGTCGTTGAAGGGACGAAACATCAAGCGGTTGACAGGAATCCATTGTCTTACGACGTCCAGAATATCGAGCCGGTCGCACCAGCGAACGTAGTCAGAAGATACGGCGTAAAAGAAGAAGGATCATCGTACAGTTCTACGAAAGATAGCGCATACGGTTCCATAGAAGCCGGTACAACTACACCATATAGACCTGAAAACAAACAGATGAATATAGACAGATCCATTAACAATTCACCCAGTAGGTCTTTAAGTGTATCATCAATACCAACAAACAAATCACCCTTGTCACCACATGCGCAAAGATTTCAAAGGAGCGAAGAGGTATATTCAAAGGAATTAGAAAGTATTAAAGGAAGTAATCAAACACTTCAGTCGGCTGGTAAATCATCAAGATCCAATAGTCTACATGTTACCCGAAACAGCTCGTTAGAAAGTTCAAACACCAACCTAGAAATGCCATCAGATATTGATTCAGGGAAAACATCAACGGGGCCTATTGTTCCAGTATGCAATGAAATAACGCAAAACGGAGTAGATCCGATGAAAAACAATCTCAGAAATTCGCAACCCTACATTTCCATGAAAAATTCAATTTACGAAAGTGTTAACAATCGCAATGATTATGTTAATAAGAAAATTGATAACCCTTCCAGTAATAATCAAAGTTTAGATAGTCCATACACCTCCATGTTAAATATTGTCCAGGGACAAATTAAAATTAGTCCGCACGGAAACGAAACAAGCAAAAACGTCGTCAATGTCACTGTGACTCCCGTTGACCGAAACAAAAAACTGTGATCGCACATGCTCAATTGTTAAAATTTAATGAAATAACAATTCCTTAATTAATGTACCTTTGTTTTAGTAACTTTAAATGATTATTTAAAGTCTTATTGGTGAAGTTTTCGAATATACTATACTTTTGTATGAAACGATTTTTACGAATCGAATCAACAACAAATATCTTTATAATTAAATAATTTGTCGCTTACACTCTACTAAACGATATTTTGCTTATTTTTAAAAGAAATATTCAAATTTCTAAGTTCAATTTTTTGACAGCTTATAGTAAAGTCTGTTAGTAATTATATAGGTAATAATTAGTATTTGAAAGGACATTTATAAAGACATCGATAAAGAATCCTCTATTCTAAATATATCAAATAAAAATCCATTTATTATTATATAGAATTTATTTTAGGAAGTGTGAGGACTATTTTTGGAAAATACATCGTGAGGATCTTCTCTGATACCTCAAAATACAGAAAAATAATGTTAATTTTATGTTAAATAAATATTATGTAAGCCCTATTTTTTATTGTAATAGAAACGTGTAGTAAAATAATGCATAAATGTAGCGGTAGTTTTATTAACCTTTTTTTTACTATATTTAACAAATTACCTTTCAACATACAGCCATGAGTTGAAGGTACGTATATAGTTACTATTTTATAAACTTATCTGACCAAGTAATAAGTTTTGATGGTTTCGTACTTATTGAACAATGTTGAATCGTATTACGTACATATATTATATCCTATATGACATTATATATTTTATCGTATATTAATACATTAAATCATAATATATTCATATACGATCTTCATTTTCAGGCTATTTCAAGGAACTTTAAAGTGACAACTCAAAAAATATTTTACATTTCACCTTCATGGCATAGAGTAAATGAGCAGGTTATAATGAAATCACTAGTGAAATCTATCAAATAAGATTTTAAAGCCCTAAGGACAGATTATATTTATATATTTAACGAAATTTGAAGTAAACTCCGATTTGTTTAACCAAATTATTAAGGATATTTAAAAAGTAATTGACAGTAATCTCATTTGGCTTCATGATGGGTAAAGTGTTTGTCCATTCGTTTAAATTTTTAAGAATACGATTGTAACATTTAATATCTGTCAAAGTGTGAAATTTGTGTTAGAAGGTTCACCGCTCATTTAGCGTTTCAAATGGAAAAACTATTAGATATCTCAGCATTTTATTGTAGTTAAAGTAAAATAGAAATATATTTCGCTCATAATATATTGTGAGCATTAGAAATAATTGCAACGTAGTAATTGTAAAACATGGAACCTAACCTGTCATAAGATATTTTTCGGTTACAAGACTTAACAATCGGACAAAACCCTAGAGTTAAAAATGCAGAAGCTACAGGATAGCGTATTTTCGATTATAAAAATAACAAATCTTTCGCCAGCCGTGTTCAGTTTCCTGCAACCGACGGACGAATATACAGGTACCTAAAAATATGTTTACAAATACCGGGAAATTGTAATAATTGTCACCTTCACTTTGTAAACTTTAAAAAGTCCGGTTTATATTACGTTTATCCATTTCTCTGTTTTACATGCATAAATCTATTTCGAACATTAGCTGGTACTTATTGACATTGCAGACAAATCTCCGCTTGGTGGTATCTTGAGTGATACGAAGCATGGCTGGTTGGCTCTCGGGCCGAAGTTTTGCGTTATCGATCTCAGGAGCGGGCTGAAAGTCGCCGCCCGAATCTTCGGCAATGGTCTGAGGTAGTTAAATAAACCAATTTAATTTTACTGTATGACTCACAACTAGTATAAACCCACTCATTTTTTTCTCCAGATTAGATCATAGTATCAAAATGTAGATCTATGTTGTAAATTTAAACTATGCAAACCATTTTTCAGGTTATCTGATCTCATTTGAATTTGAAATAGACATGACAAGACATTTCAATCGATTTCAACATTGTAATATAATTTTTGCATTTACATATTATCTATTTCTTTGTATCGATGTTTTTTTACTTACTACGTTGTCAATGTCTGTTAGAAGTAAATTAACATTCATAAGAAATCGGGTGTTACACTGCAGAAATCCTTCATTAATAAATAACGCTGAAGTTATTTCACAATTATCTCTGATTGCAGGACATAATCTACATCCACTTTAGAGTAGTGTTGATTTACAACTCTTAGCTTAGTTCTGCTCTATGTTAACATCACAGTAATATACAGAGTTTGGGAATGAAAAGTATAAAATATATAGAGTATTATATTTCAACTGTCTTATTGAAATAACATACCTAAATGACAATGAACAGCTCTAACAAAAGTTGCAATATTTTCATTTTCTCTATTTATCGCATTAAACAATGTAATATGTTATTCCTTTCCAGTTCTCGTACATCAGTCACAAGTGTGGTTGAGCTGCCAACATCTCTCACATCCAACTCAAAACAGCTAGTCATAAGCTTAGAGTGTGATGATGTGACTGGCATGATTTGTGTGTTCCACATCAATGGATCCCAGCTCCTGCACTGCATTCAAACTGATGTGATTATGACTGAGCTTGCAATTTGTGATGATATTACAAGTGGACCCTTCACAAGTTTTGATGGGCTGGTTATGGCTGGCACGAAAAGAGGCGAAGTTATTGTTTTTGATCTGAACAGAAATTGCTTAGTTGATGGTTTGTTTCTTTTTAAAATTATAACTTAAAATCACACAATCAGAGGAGTGTAGAAGTACACTCCCACATTTCACCAGTTATAATTACATCCCATGGAATAGTTGGTGAGCCTATTGCCATACACCAGGCACAAATCCAGACTCCGAGTCACTACTAGGAATTCTAAATTCAAAAATACCTACATCCAGATCCAGGATTTGAACCCAGGACCTCTTCAATCGGCAGTCGTGCTTGCAACCACTCCACCAACGAGGCAGTCATTTAGTAATTAAAAAAATATATTTTTTTGTTTCTTTATTTGGCTTTCATTATTGATATATTCTTTTTTACAGCTTTAAAGAACATCTCCCAGGGTTATGAAGATGATATACACACTGAAGCAAATGCTGCCAATCTTGTATTTTTGCAGCTCAAAGCATTACATAAGATTGAGAGCCAGAGAGATTTAGCAGTGGACAATAATGATCATTTAGCAGTTTTACTGAATGAAAACTCTCTTGTTGATGGCCAGTATATATTCAGAAACCCAGATGGTACAGTCCGGATGAAGGCTAAGAGGGATCATATTAGAGTGACAGTTATACAATATATCCCACAGTTAGCGAGCTTGGCTGTGGGCTATAACTTTGGAGCTTTTCAAATTTGGAATTTACTTAATTTAGAATTGGAATTCACTTCGCAAGTTAATGTTGAATGCTTGCCAGTTACCCATTTTGGTTTCCAGGTAAAATTATTTTTATTTTTTGACCCAATCTTAAGTTGGTGTGGGCAGCCCAAAATGATGTCTGTGTGACAACCCCATAATAAAATTAGTTATTACTTTTAAAGGTCCTGGGATCAAATCCTGGGTTAGGTACCCTACCTCCTTGGGTGTGATGTTACATTCTTATTACTTTTACATCATCACACATGAGCAACATTAAGGGAAATTACAATTAAGTGAGACTTTTTTATTTTTGGAGAAGGAATTGTAGGCATTAATGATATTCACATAATATGTACTTATATGCCAAAGCCGTGAGAGTTGGTACATCAGTGTAATTTGCATATGTATATTTTTCAGGAACCCTGTGATGACCCTCGAGCATTTTGTTACTTATGGGTTGTGTTTTCTGTGATAGATAGATTTGAGGAGGAGGAATTTCCATTAGCTGTGATGTACTCATTAACTTATCAGGGAAAGAGGATGCTATCCGAAAATGCTTGCTTGTATCAGGTAAAAAAAAATTGTTAGGAATTCAACTTTAATGATTAATTTAAGAGACTATTTTACTAAATAGCATATTGGTATCAAAACTATGACAACACAAAAGACTTCTATTTTCGCAGATTATTGTTTTTGGGTGACCTTTTTATAGTTCTGAAGTTGTTGCAGATTCCAAGTGATCTGTAAAGTTAGATACTGTCAATCACATCTTAAGTAATAGAGAATCTTAAATTTTATATGGCTATGCTATTATTATCATCATCAGCCTATGTCCGTCCACTGCTGGAGATTGGTTTCTCTAATAGCCTGCTGCTGAGCTCGATTTTCACATCTAATCATGTTGCTATGTTTACTATATGTTTAATGTATTATTATTATTGCTATTTATTTCGTTTTTTAAAGGCTTCTGCCATTATATATATAGTTATTGTATGTTATGGAGGACCAGGAAATGTATAAATATATTTAAATACACATTACTGTTCTCATTTTCCTGCATTTATATGTAAAAATTTAATTGACTCACAGTTTACCAAGATTTTTATTAATTACAGGAGTTTTCTACAGCAACAATACGTTTTCAAGTTGAACTTAGTGCAATGGGAAAAACAAGTCAATTTGTCGGCGGCAGATGTGTTTCCTGTCACACCTATTCAATTGACTCCAACTTGGGTGATGAAGGAGATGACAGTAAGAATCAATATGTACTTTATCACAAGATATTCACACACACAGAATCAAAAAGGGTTTTATCTTTGTATATAGATGCACAAGTTTTTTCAAGTTATGGCTAAACGTCCCCAAACTTCATTCTATACAATGTTGAAAAAAGTATCAAGATTTTTAAAGCCACTTACATGTCTTCAATAAGTTTGAAGTTTAAATAAGTAATGAAGCCTTTAGAATTGAAAAAAACAACTTTTTTTACCATACATACAGCTATATATCTATCGCTGCTGTTGGTCAAATCATATTCTATTTATCATCAGAAGTTCTCAAACTTATTTCATTGTACTGCCTAATTTGAGAATCAATTATTTTTTAGTACCCATGGAATTTATTTAAATCTACCTTGTGTGTCATAACAGCCTTATCTGAGAACTTTAAAAGATAAGAACTGAAATGAATTAATTAATCTGCTTCTAATGTTTCACATAGACCTCTTGAAAATTTGTCAATAGTAGTTAATATGGTTTCATTAAATGTTATTATTATTTGACAGGCATATATACCAACATATGTCAGCTGGTTTGGGAATGTTGGGGTGAACACCCCAATGAAGGATCACAGCATGGCATGCTACTGTTTGATCTTGACCAGTGGTACAAAGACCAAATGCCTGGTACGTAAGATGATTAGTTCATTAACTAGACCAAAATCTAAAACTTACTGACCTCTATCAAGAGGTACTTGAAAATGTTATAATGTTATGATAAAATTAAATTGTGTACCAAAAACTTAATCTATTCTGTGTCTCTAATGAGTTTAAGTGGATGTTTATAATTAGCAATAAATAATATTAATTGGTCAATAAACTCTCTGAAGCTTCTTACTTTGTCTAGATTGTAATAATTGTCAGCCTTTAAAATGACCCCACAAAATTAACAGGTTACTGAAATGTATGTATGTTACATAACAGACATTGATTGATATCCTATGATTATTAGTATTATTACTGATTGACGGACAGTCAATCAATTATTCAGTTCATCAGTCCGTCAGTCAAACATACAGATGGTAATTTTTGAAATATTGATTTCAATCTATTGTAAGATACTTTTTCTCAATACCAAAGTATGAAATTACAAGTAATTTTATCAAAAACTTCATATGGACCTTACTGTCAAATAATAAGCAAAAATATCAGTAAAGTTGTTCATTTTTAAGTGCAGCATAGTTATAATAATTATATTTATGTTACAGCAACATACCACTTAGAAAGCAATGCATTTATGAGCGCTACATGGTGCACAGAACTGGCTAGAGGGGCATGTCTGACACTCGATGTTCGTCTGGATCCCTCCTCTGTTTCTCCATATTCCCACGCAACCAGACTGGAGGAACACTTCTATCCTAACTCATTACAGTATAGTAAGTATTATACTTATAATGGTTAGGTATATTAATTGGAATAGTATGTTGTAATGCTTAAAGTGTGAGGATGTCTTTGAAACATTGATTATCATATAAAAAACAGACTTAGTTTTTATTTCCAACGCTTCTACTACTTGTAAGAGTTAAATAAATAATTCTGTTTGATCTGCCTTTTTTATAATTACAAAGTTCTAGAGTTAATTTCTAAACTGTACCAATCTTAAGCCAAAAATCCTAGGTTGTATGGCAGTAAGATAGTTATAAATTATTAAAAATGTTCCATACTAACTGGTAATGACGAGCGCTTTGCTTAGCGTAAAACATAAGTAATAAATGTTAACGGTGTTGTCGCGCAGACTGCATCTGCCTGAACACGTCGGAGGCGCTGGTGCTGCGCACGGAGGGCGTGCAGCGGCAGATAATCGGCTCCATCGCGGAGGCGGGCCCCGCGTGCCTGCTGGCGCCCGCGCGGCTGCGCGCCGCCTGCGCCGCCGCCGGCCTGGCGCCGCTCTACCGCGCCTGCTGCGCCGCCGACTGCGATCCGGTCACTATACCGTGCACTACTCACGGCGTCGTTCCGACTCGATGCTTAGTCTCGCCTTTGCGTTCTATATCAGCTAAATATTGTCTTAACAAATTGGTACAATAGATGTTATGAAATATGATGATTTATAAAATTAATTGTAATTGATTTTTGCGAAGGTATTTACGTATAACGACGTCGGTTTTTAATCTAGATTACAAACCACGTGTTTGAATTTTAAGGAGTCTGCAGCTGTATTTATATAGATTATTACTATTCACTGGAGCATCTACGCCTCGGGCATACTTATATTGCTATCTAGTCAAAAAAGTATCTTGTCTTGCAAAAATGGTTTCTTCGTACCAACAATTTTATTATAGACTTCATGTTTTACTGTATCGCAAAGTATCAGTGTTGACGTATTTAAATATCAATTTGTATAAATGTCTATGTGATAGCAAAAAATTCCCCCCGGCAGGACGAGCAGCGGCGCTACCTGCTGTCGGTGGCGCTGGAGGCGCGGCTGTCCGGGTTCCTGAAGCGCTGCGCACACGACTGGGCGGCCGGCACGCACAGCGGCGCCGGCTGCACGCTCACGTTTCTCGTCAGTCACGCTTTCTTGTACACTTCTACTATACTATCCCTATACGTACAATACCGTCAGGTGTCTGTAAGAACTGGAGTTTTTTTGCGTACAGGTCGATTGGTGTTGGAAGCGTGCAATAGAATTGAAAGAAAACGCAAAAGAGCTGACAGCTCCCCTATTCACGTCGTCTACTTTACCCGACAGGTAATGTTCTGCTTAAATCATTTTTATTATGAAAACAAAAACAGGCTAATAGTATTTTTAAATCATCCTTCAGGGCTGGCAAGACGCTAGTAATGTAGTATTGCAAAATTAGAAAGCAGTGCTCACTTACCATGGTGACCCGCTTGCCTGTTTGTCAAAATATTTCAATTAAAAAAAAATCTCTCATTGATTTTTTTCTCAGAAACGTCGTGAGATGTCTCGAACACTGTGTACAGCAACTGACACAACTTACCGGCTTGCTGGACGCTGTGCTCACAAAGTGTTGTAATCTGGTTGTGCCTGATGGTAAGTTATGGAAGAAAAGAATGAAAATTCATGGAATCTGGACAGTTCGTAACAGAGTCTATAAAGTTATTTACTAGTATTTAAAATATTAAATAATACACATTAATTAATACGAATTTTGTATTTTGAAACAGAGATCTTTCCACCAATTTGATTTTAAATCATATCTAATGCTAAAATTAAAACACTATCATTCTTTTTGTGTTCATCCAGATTGATTAATTTTATGTATTAATTACGGCCTACTTTTGTAGTAGGCAGTAATATATTCATTATATACCATTGTGTTATTTTAATTAACGGTAATACAAATAAGTACAGATTGCATTTGAATACAATGATCATAGATGGTACGTAAATTCGTATCCTAAGAAAAGTATAAAATGTACAAGCATAAGTACAATTTTAACATTGTATTTTTTATCATGTAAAATGATAACATATCTTATTCGTTTTTCAGCTTTAAGTGAAATGGAGGAGAAATACAAGGGCATTGGCACAGTGTCCCTGTATTTCCAAGTGGTGCAATGGTTCCTACGGGTTGGCCTGTTGCCCGAGCGACATGACGCCTACACAGCACTGCCCTATCCCGCTCAACAGCTCTACACTATCTATAAGAAAAGGTGTGAGATTGTAAATAATTTACACATATTTGTTTTATTTATTTAATGTTAATTAAAACTATTACAAAAAACAACTTACATTAATGAACACAATAATTTATATAAAACAATACCAAATACGAAAATATAGCAAAATACCAAAATATATACAGTGTGCAGATTGAAAGGGTGATGAATGTTGAAGAAACAAATCAGATTTGCAAACATAGAGAAATATGTCACTTTTCCCTCTCTGTCTGCCCTGTGAGTGGTTCATAAGGTGATTTAATATACACACTTATGTGTTTTTGTGGTGTATTTACTTGGGAATTGTGATAGACACATTAATACTTAAGGTAACTTAACAGTATATCAGACCTATTTCAATCACAGCTAAATACCGTAATTAAATTAAACACAGTAAAGATGAAATAAGTGATAAATTAATGTCAGGCGATCTACATTTCTTACGTACATATCTGCTAATTAAAAACTTGTTATGATATTTTTTATGTATGGTATGTTTAACATACGTCTTAATGTATGCAGGCGGCTAAAACTGCAGCGGCTGGAAGATAAAGTGCCACCAGAAAATGAAAATGTATCATGTTCTTTGTTGTACATTGATCAGCTGATCGAACATGAATTTGGCGGGGAGAGAACACATCAGTAAGAACTCTCATTTTCAATAACTTTATCTATCACATTTATTAATATTGTGAATTTGAAATCTTGTCTTTAATATAGTTTTTATCAAGCTTCAATTTAATAGCAACAGATAATTAGTATGCTTGGGACAAATCTTGTAACTTATTTTTGCACCCTTATCGATCTAATAATGGTCACAGAGTCTTTAAATTGAAAACACGCAATTATAATTAAAATATTTTAAAATTTGTAGGTGTAATAAATACATTGAAATTGTTTTTTACTATTTTGAGTTATGGCGTTTTCATATATTTTATATAAGCATTTGTGCATGACATCTAATTTGTAAACATATTGTAAGCACAAAATACTAAAATTGGCTGATTACAGTATATGTATGTTAACAGAAGATGTTATTAATATTATTCTTTTAAAATCGCTGACACTAAATTATGATTACTCATTTTTTTGATACTAACGAGTTTCATTTCTTTAATTAAAAACATTGATTGTCTTCAGGATGTGGATACGTGGTGGCAGCGAGAGTGGGGGCCTGTACCCGCCTCCGTCCCTCTACTCGCTCCTTCGGCTGTACCTGCTGCCTGATATCGCGGAAGAACACAAACATTCTCTGGTCCTGTATCTGCTAGTCGATTACTCTATGGTTTATGATGATGTTCAGTAAGTATTATTTGTATAATATTTTTACCACCAAAATATTTTTCCAACCTCTAACCCCTTACTATCTTATCTTCATCCTCCACATCCCATAAAATAATCATGTTTGATTGGTTGTATTCCAGAGATAACTTCTTTTACTAGTTCTATAACTATGAAAAGTACTTTAAAATATTTTTTTTGTTGTCTGTGATGGTAAATAATAAATAATACGTTAAAACTTTTCAATGCTTACACACAGGTATGAGGAAGTGATCCGCAGGCTGATGCAGTTTCCCACCATGTTTGGTCTCAGCAACACTGCAATAAAGGCAACGCAAGCTTTCTGGCACCTTGACCACAGGGATTTCGATGTATATCTTTAATTTGATACAATTTTCATTTCTTTCATTTAAGTCTAGTATTGTATATTATAAGAAAATGAGCTCAAATGATTCCTTGCAAACAATGTATCTTAAGAACTATCCACCACACTGGTTTAGTTTGACATGTTCAACATACAGCTGTAAATTCTAATAAAATATAAACGTCGTTGTATTTTTTCAATGAAACAACACTGTGATACTGTAATAAATATTGGCTTTTCGCTACATATTGGAAAATTTTAATCCTTTACGATTTACAGTGCGTGGGACCTTCGTCTACACTAAAATTTTCCCTTAAAGTTTATCTTTTAAACCAATAATATTGTGTCAAACAGTTCGCCCTCGACCAGCTGCAGTGTCTAACAGGCAACACTTTATCCGAGTGGCAACACAACGTCGTCTTGTCATCGCTGCTTGCTCAGAAGAAGACTCAGGCGGCGCTCCAGTACCTCCACGTCCGGAAACCAGCTCCCATACAGAACTTGCGCGATAAAGACACAGATTACAGCAGGATAAGCGACCACGACAAGCTGGAGGACTGGCAGTCGTGCTGCAATCTGTACCTGGCGAGGGGTTTGGTGTTCGAGGCGCTGGACGTGATCAGGATGTGCGTTCAGAACGCTGACAGCGCAGAGGATAAAGTGCAAGTGCTCAACTTCTTCTATAAAGGTAGGTGTTCACATCTTACATGTTGTTGCAAACAATATCAAGTATTATTATTAAGACATTTAGTCCTAAAAAATTCATATTACGTTTGATCTTTTTTGGAAATTCTGTTCAAGGTCAGGTTCGTATGCCTGGTATTTTCATCATTATCATCACGTCTTGAGAGTAATAATGCATTTGTGACTTCTGATATTTGTGTAAATTAGTAAATGGAATTTCAAGTAAAAATATATGAAATAGTTTTATTTAATAGCAAATTATTAAAATAAAAAATGTGAGCCGTCATGGGACGCCTGGCAGATGTGAAACATAGAAATTATTTGGTACAAGTTATGAGCATAAAAGAACATATTAAAACAGGGACTAATATGGCATAATGAAAAAATAAAATATGAAGAATTTCTTCCAGGAAATCATGATTGTTTATTTAATAAACATTTATTTGCATTAAATACAAAAATAAAAAAATCAAATATAAATCATCATATAACGTAGCAACACGTCGCCAAGTTGACAATCGTTTTTACCCACGGCTATAGATGTTTCACCTTAAAAATAGACATTGCAAAGGTGTTATTTGGTAATATCAGGATATGTTTATAGGTTGCCGCAACACTGGTCAGCTATCGAAAATCCTCAATGTGATATTGTTACCCTTCGAGGAGGAAGTCTTCATTAAGTATCTTCAGAATTGCAACGAGCCACAAACTTCAGATATTTTGATCATGTATTACCTACAACAGGCCAGGTACGCGTTTTTAGGAATAGCCTTTGTTTTTTTGGAAGATGTAAATTTTTGTGCTTTTTAGTTTTATTAGGTAAATATGTAATATTTATAGTCTTTGGGTCTATTGTATATTTTTATAGGTTATTCGCCGTTAAATTCACATTTCTCATTAAGAATAATAAGTTACAGTTGTTGTAACATATAATGGCTTGGTTCTTTTACTTCAGTAACGGGGTCGGTTCTCGTATACTAGTCGGGCCCACTACTGAATATAGGTGTGTCGAAGAGCTCGCCGCTAACATCGATGCTAGGCCCGTTCCGTCGATCAGTACGCGAAGAGATGTCCGGTTCGGCAGGTACCTGGAGGCGGAGCAGTACAACAGCAAGCTGAAGTCGTGC
>DWME01003480.1:0-18212 GCA_018244795.1 Parelbella ahira ahira
CATAGGCCTCACCAATGGCACGCCACTGAGCTCGATCTTCAGCTCTTCGCATCCAACCACTGCCAGCCACTTTGCGATTTTACAAAGTATGCAACATCTATATTAAAAACATACACTAGAGAAAATTGCAGATGATAAGATGTACCTGCAGTAAAAGTTATTTAGAAATACAAATAATCAAAATTAACATTTTTGTGCTCCATTCCCTCATCACATCTTATTGAAAACTGAATGCGTCTTTAAGTACTAAGTATTTATTATGTATTTATATTTGTTTTGATTGGTTATATACTACTGTCTAAGGAAGTAGAAAAGTAAGGTTATGTTTCAGACTTATTAACCAAGCAAGCAATAACCACCCATTTTGCCATTCCCTCATAAAATCTCGTAGTGAGGACTATGCCATAATAAGTGTAAAATGCTTATGCACTTAGTACTTTATGAAAAAAAAAAATAGAATATTCGAAAAAAGAAACGATGAAATAAGAACAATATTTTTATTTTTCTAATGCTCGTAAACGGTTTGCACTATGATTACACGATTAATGTGGTATTCTTATTTGTTGAGTCGCCCTACTTTACAAATTCGTATTTTCAACAGCAGATGGTTCCCGTACAATTCAAATAAAACTTAGCAGAGAAACAAAATTGTTGCTAATACCTCCTAAATAAGATATGGTTCAGTCCTGAAAAAGCAAGCATAAAATAATCATCAGCCATCTCCTACAGCGAAATTCAGCGCTTGCATCGTTATTGATTCAGGTAAAGTAAATCGCCATCGTGAATATTAAAGGTAGTTTTGAATATCTACTTTGTTCACATTGTTTCCTAGGAATCTCTTATATAATATATAATTATATATCATCGAAAGTCATTGTGGATGAAAAACTCGACTGCAGGAAGACTCAATAATTTATTCCTCTATTGTTTTGTCATCATTAACTTGCAGTGATAGCCTAGTGATTATGAATTCAGCCTCTCACTCCGGGTGTGCTGGGTTCAAATCCATGATGCGCACTTGTTTACAAAAAAAGTACGTTTTAAATTTAAATATTATCACTTGCTAACGGTGATGGAAAACATCACATTGTGAGAAAACTTTACAATTTGCAAAAAAAACTTCTAAGATGTTAGAAGTCTGCCAACCCGGACTTAGCCAGCCTGGCCAACTATGACCTTAACCTTCTCATTCTGAGAAGAGACCTATCATGGAATAAAACCTAACCTAACCTAACCTGAAGCTAAGATCTACTACTATCTAAGATACTTATCTTACTACATAAGATCAGAAGCCTTCGACCGCACTACACTCCTACAATAATTTCACTAAACTTAATCAAGTAATATAACTACATCACTAGACTTGAACCGTATTATAATTATATTCCTAGTAAGATAGTAATGAATCGCTTTCGTGTAACTATGTTACGGTATATAATTATATTATTAGGGATATAACTATATTACGGCTATAACTATCATACTGCGACACATATACCCCATTACTTTGTAATAAAGGAAACTCTCCCCAGCAATCTCGTACTTTTGATGTTGAAGCAGTAGCAGTACGCGCCACATCCTTAGAGCTATTTCCCGTGTCTATACACCTGTTTTTAATCTAGGAATGACAGCTCTTTGACTAAGATCCGTCGTAGATGCAGTACACTATGGACTAAGCTGGATCAAATTCTTTCAAATTACTTTAAGAAAACACATGAATAGTTAATGAACCTATTGTGGAGGAAAAGGGGAGATCTAGCGTGATTCAGGATGCGTCCTCTGATTGGCCAGTCTCAGTGTGACGCATGTGACGTAGTCTATTGTTTACTACATTCTGTGCTCGTGGTGTTATGCGTGTTCAGCATTTCTCCATGTGAGGCGCGCGCTCATATTACTGTAGCTAGCGCGCCGCTACATTGGCAAATGTCTCACGTCCTTGTTTTCATCTCAATGACTATCAGGTGAGATTGTAGCTAAATGTTCGCCTATAGTTATTAAAAAAATGTATGCCGAAAAGGCTAAATACCAATAAAACTGCGTTTACTTTTCCCACATTTAGGCTCACGTGGACAAGTATCAAGTATCCTATCAGCACAAACTTGTGGACCAGTTCACAGCAGAAACGGGTGTGAATAGTTCATCTAAAGTTGTAATATTATGATACGGTAAAATTTTTGCCACGTAACAGTCCTTATAAAGACGCGGTTGTTACTGTGAGGGTGTTGATTAACAGTATGCAAAGAGACAAATAGAAGCCTGAGCCGAGATCCAGGTTTGAAAAGATTCAAACAGGACTTTAGATTACTTTTGGATCTGGAAGCAGATGGATCAACATAGCTATGTGTACATATCTCTTTATTCCGCGATAGACCTATTCCTCCACCTCATTCATCCTTGTTTGGGCATACCCAATACTATTTTCTTTTTAATATAATGAAACAAAGAAAAAAGGAAACGATCTGCTAGTACAAGATCTACTACCAATTTGGCTACGAATATTTATGAGAATCGTCAACGCGGTCGCCTTCAATACTATTATGACGCTTTTTATAAAATAATATTTTCATTTCATGACATTATGGAGATACGTCAGATTTTATTCACCACTTTTAAAAGTACGTAATAATGACACCAAATATTTTCTATTCTAATAGTAGAAACTATGTATAACTGAAAAGATAACGGATATCATTTAATAGTTCCTTATCCTCAAACAGACTGCCCTGCATCCCTGCAGACTTCACGCGTCTTAAAGAACATTTTGAAAAACTGAAAAACTCTGTCTGACTGCGTCGTTGGTCGATTGGTTGCAAGCGCGACTGCCGATCGAGAGGTCCTAGGTTCAAATCCCGAGTCCGGTGCTATTGGATTTTTCTAATTTAGAAGTTCTAGTAATGACTCGGCGTCTGGAATCGTGCCCGGTGTATGGCAATAGGCTCACCACCTATTATACCATGGGACTTAAACGTAACCGGTGAAACGTAGGAGTGTACTACACTCCTCTGCCTACCCTTTCGGGGATTACAGGCAGGATGTTACTTTTTTTTTTAAACTCTGTAGTGTGCCGGTTCACTTACGATGTTTTCCTTTATATTTGCGGCAGTATTCCAATCTTTGTAAACGTACACGATCACAAATAAAGGAAAAAATTCGCCACCAGGATATAAACCCAGGACAACCAGATTTGAAAACTGAATGTCACAACCCCTGCAACAATCACTACCTTGCACAAACATAACTTAACAACAATACATTCCACCGCTCATTCCCTCGCTCATCTCTATTCAAGTGGCAGTGCAGCAAGTGCGGCCCGCTGGAGCCGAGTATTCCGTTCCAACGGCATCTGTACATCTGATTGTTGAGATAAGAGGCGCGGCTGGCTACGGTGAAATCGCTGCCGTCATCTACAACATGTCCGTGGAACATGACACCGGCGCACCGTTACAGATCTACCTTACTCTAGCATTGACTGTGGATGAATTTTTATGGCAACAGAATTACCAATTTTTATCAGATATTAATAAGAAGATTACCAGAATTAGCCAATATTACCAGATACTCATAATAATATTACCAGAACTACCCGATACCCTTACCAGATATAATGTTATAAACGGGTGTATATACTTGTAGAGCACATATTTTTATTCATTAATTGTATGGCAAATGGGCAACCTGATGGTAGGGGTCACCAACGCCTACAGACATGTGCGACACCAGAGGAGTTTCCAATGCGTTACAGGCATTAAGAGAAAGAGAGTTCATTTCAAGCTTTTCGTCACGAAAAACATTACGCAGATTATGCATAGTCTTCTTACTTCACATGGCCAGTGTACAAGTGCCTTTATAACATCTTATGCAAATGAAGGGGAAAACGTAATTTATTAACATAATTCCGAGTAGCCCATTGATCCAGTGCTTAATGA
Source organism: Parelbella ahira ahira (assembly GCA_018244795.1). NCBI lineage: Eukaryota > Metazoa > Arthropoda > Insecta > Lepidoptera > Hesperiidae > Parelbella > Parelbella ahira. The sequence continues at coordinate 3,927 of DWME01003480.1, forward strand.
ACTCGACTGCTTATTCGGAAGGATGTGGATTCGATTCCATCTAAAAGAAATATTTGTGCGATGAGCACGGCTGTTAGTTCTATGTTTGTTAGTATAAAATTATCTATATAAGCATATATTTTCAAATTTGTATAAGTATCATCATACCAGGGCTTTTCGGGGTAGACAGCAAATAACAAAGCGTCGAGTGTTGAATTAATTCAGACCTACCTACCTATTCTTATAGACCCGACGTGCTTCTTCTACATTTAACAATCTTCAAATTGCTTCACATCCACTTATTAATATTATTATTATTCATAAGCGTTCACCTAAATGCAACAGTCCTGATTAAAATCAGTTCAGCAAAACATAAAGCAAGCGGCATTTGAACAGAATGTACAAACATCATTTAGTGAATTTCGAACTGGCGTTCCGTTAAAACTACCCGCAGGCAAAAAAACATACATATCCGCACACATACAATTGTTTATGCTCCGAAACTATTTTATTCGTTCAAAGTCGAATTTATTTGGTTGAAACATGGCAAGTTAACATTTTTACCCCGAAACTGTGATCACATAACAAAAACGACAATCTGTTACGATACACTGTGCAATATACGGGGCGTGCAAAAACTATATACATCTATACAAATGTTCTACGTTGTTCAATTGTAAGTGAAAAGTTCTTTATTTATACCACATAAAATGTTCTTCCCGTAGAAAGAAATTTCTCCAGTAGCGCTTTTTCGTGGTTAAACCAAAAATTGACAATGAATATATTGTGCATACAGAAGAAAAGCTAATGATAAACTTGCATGTTATATATGTCTTGGACGGGAATCGAACCTACAATCACCGATATAGCATCAGCAATCAGGATCACTAACTACTGTATTAACAGGTCAAAACCTCCACCGAACTTCCAAAATTATTGGATCTGCTCAAAAGAAAAACCAGAACATTTTTAAACAAGTGTTAAAATCTTGTCAACGTGCTACTTTTTATACCAAGAATAGATTTACTCAACACTGAACGGCTATTTTTTTTAATAATAATAATAATTATAAGAAAAACAATACTTCTAAAAAAACTTCATATAAAATGTCCTTGTGAGGCATGGTACTCAAAACACTGGCAGCATGTTACTTAAAGATATATACACGTGACACAGAATTTTAAAAACACCGCGAGTCAATATAAAATCGCGTCGACACGACACTCTAACGTATGAACAAAGAGTAGAAACCAATTTATCGCCAAATGTAAACCTAAGTAGATAATTTACGATCTTGACGAAAAGGGGTCGTTTCGGCGTTCACATGTACAAAAAGAGAAAGAGCGACGATGGTAATTTTTTTACGGCATTAGAAATAGAGTCGAGAATCGTATTTATCACGTGTGTTCATTTCACGCGTGTAAAATGTAATAAGCAACATAAATCTAGGGTGAAAAGTTGAGGCTCAGGAGGGAATTTCGACCTTAAAGCTTACGTTGTAAAACGTTTTGTTGAACGCTTGATGGATGAGCAATTTCTGAGGATATTATGAATAGAAACGATATAACCCCTGTTTGTGTAGAACGTAGGGTGACCATATATGGGAACCCGTGAAGAACGAATCGGATTTTATTTTTAATGTTTGGGTAGCAAATAAGCGTGCTACATAAATATACACTGCAATTTAATGTTTTTAGTTCTAGTGAACTTAAAGAAAAACTTTAAATAAAAATATCTAGAAAAAAACTTAAATAAGAACTTTAATAACTACCCAACATCAAGTAGCACATACTAAGATGCAAAAGCGAGAAAGAACTGAAGAATTCAGAATTCAACAGACAAAAGATAAATTGTCGAACCACTAACCACCAATTGCTACCCCTTTGCACAGACGAATAAATATAAACCGGGGTTGACAAAACTTTTCTCAAATCGCGATGGCGCGAGCCAGCACGCACCGTGAAATATCACCCTAATATAATAAACCAATCAAAACTAGATACTTTTCTGTGAGCAAAATAATCTAATAATAGAACAGAACAGATTCAGGCTGCGAATAGATTAGGAAATAAGGATAACTTACGAGAAAGAACGCCTGGTGACTCTCGAATAGATTAGGAATAATTTAGAAGAAAGGACGCCTGGTGACCCTAACACAAGGGGGTTGTATCAAATGGCATGTTGCCCCAACGCATGCTATATTTATTGCACTCCTGCATTCGGGACGGCAGATTATGAAAATGCAGTTGCAGATGCTCAGTTTATTTGCAACGATAAATTATATTAAGCCGTATTTTAATAAAATAACCGAACAATGCATTTATATCACTCGCCGCTTGTTATTGGTGTAATTATTTATTATGGGGTCGTAGTTATTATTGTTATTTTTTACTTGTAATTTAATTAATATTCTTATTATTTCACTTATAATAACCATGCCAGGTTCCGCTCGGGTTAAGCAGAGAACACCGAGTGCCAAATAGACACGAAGTGCGTGCGTCCACTATCATATCTTAATTATATAATTAGATTTTTATATTATGTATATCGAAATCTATAAGCCTATTGATATATGCACAAGTAACAGAACCCATGTATTGTGGTGTAACTTAGTGATGTGTTTATATAACTTAGTAGCGCCGAGGTGTTCGAAACTATCGACGTACCTGGTACAAACGTACACTTGCACTTGGCCAACTGTATTTGTTTAGTTCAAAGCTTTGGCCGAGTAGCGTTGAGCAGCGGGTATCCTAGATGCGATGTGTTCTTTAGTACTACACTCAATCGTGTTGCGCGGAAAGAGCAGAATGCAGCGGAGCTCGTTAGGAGATGGTAGACGGTCATATCGGTAAGAATTTTGTAGGAACTATTAGAGATTTGGTCGTCAATAGTCCGGCTACAAAGATAAGGTTAAGAAAGTAACAATAATCTTTAGCGACTTTTGTGTGCATTTTTAAAAGTTTTTTTGTTCAAAACTCAAAAACGCCCATAAAATTATCCGGTGGATCTACCGCAAGACTGTAAAGAAGCAGTTATCAAAGCAATTGCGATCTCGAACGAGCGACTCGTTTCGAAAGCGCACATTGCTGCGCCTAGCACTTGAACCCGAGACCTCAGATACAAATCGGCAACATTTAATGCTTAAGCTCTTAAGAGCGGAAACGGTAGCGTTTTTAAGAAATCACAATTACGACTTCATTTTTTATACTGAGTAATATACGAGATAAAATGAAAGGTCGTTCTGTTTGTTTTGTTTTGTTTTTACATCAGAACCGCTGGACCGACTTTATTGAAACTTGTTATGGAGATAGTCTGAACGCTGAGAAAAATATTTATCATGTAAAATGAAGTGTTAAACCAACTAGTAACGAAATAAGAGAAAAACGACTGGGAGAGGATCAAGTTATTCTGCATACAGGGAGATACTCAATAACTAATTTGTATTAAACTCATCATAATTTAACTTTCGTTAAATAATAATATTAGGAGAAAAAATAATTAAAAACTTACTTTTTATTAAAAACTTGATTATATTTTTGGAATGCATTATTTTCGTTTACATATACACAAATTTTATTAATCAAAGCCATTAACACAAATTATAAGCCACGATTACAACATAGGCAATATAAATCCTGTATAACTTACAAATAAGAAAAACTTACCAAGCTCGTAAATTCTATTGACTTTTACGAGTTGTTGGCCAACTCCGAAGTTACATACGAGTATGTATGTGATGAGACGGGACAGATTAATGTTTTATTTTGCTAACCTTTACCTCTCTTGGAAGAGAACAATAGATTATAGTCGGTTTGAATTAACGGTTTTGCGACGCACGCATTTGTTTTTCTCGAAGCTTCTAGATATGAATATTGGCGGGAATATATATTTCTTTAAAGGAATATTCGTTTCTGGGTTCTGGTAACAATTTATTCCTTAGCATCGGGCAATCGCTTATTTGTTACTAATGGGCATAATTAATTAATAATTTGATTTAATTGCATCCAAAACGAGTTAATAAATAGTTTCATGATGAAATTTTATTCCACTTGATGAAACTTTCATGAAGTGGAATAAAAATGTGGAACAACACGATTCATTCTGGTTGCACTGCAAAATCGAGCAAATGAAACAAATTTAAAATGTACATTTGAGAATGTATGCATTATATTAGAATTAAATACAACCAACATCCAGAAACAACACCGGTTAAGACAAGATTTATGCTCGCAGCCGAAGTTAGTCGTACCTACCTCAAGCACAGACGCGAACCTTTGTAAAAGTGGTCGAAGAAAAAAGTTTCAGTTTCTTTCACTTCTAAAAGTATAATAAATATTTTAAATCTTTGCAGTCTTTCGCAAAACAGTTGAACACTAGTTACGGGTAAAAACTTGGCCAGAATAATAAGTTGTTCTACAAAAAATTTTATCAATACGCCACATTATTGATGGCGGCTTTCAATTTCGCTTCTTATGGTAGAACTTCGCTTCTCATTGTATAACTTCGCTTCTTATTGTAGAACTTCGCTACTCATTGTTTAACTTCGCTGCTTCACGGCCAACTTCGATGCATTGTATGTATGATGACATAGACTTCGTGCTGTTTTATTTTATTATAGTAATTATATTTTATAACACATTTAACGTAATTATCCTACTTTCCCAATACCGTTTTGGAAACTCTGTTAATTAAAAAAAAAAACAGATATTCGATCAAATCATGTTGTCAAACATCGCGAGACAATCTTGTAGTTCTGCATCTAAACTTCAGTTTAGGCAACAAGCTTTTGGATAATACCGTGGACTATGGCCTTAATATTCCTCGTTCTGAAAGGCAACTTGTATTCGACACGAACTGGTGAAGACAGCAAATTTTGCGGAAAACCCACAACGTACATTGTAAAAATCAATTAAATTTTTTTGTAGATCGTTTCACAAAACACCTATAAAACTGTGAACTAAGCTTCATTAGTATAATTCATAGTGATATCCGATCACTTCTTCCCTAAATAAAACAAAAGCCTCTCGTACACTATACGTTCAATATATCTGAAGGGAAAACTAGCGGCAGCTTAATAAAACTTTCCGTATAATGCGCTGTTCTACGAAAATCTCATCGACTTGGTGCATTATTGATGGCGGCTCTCAACTGCGCTGCTTATTGTGTAACTTCGCTACTTGTTGCTCAACTCCAGCCTCTTATTGATTCCCTGATGGAGGACTGCTCTGAGACGAGAAGGAGAAGGCGGAGTTTCATTCTTCATGCGTTTTATTTAAATTATTTGGAATTCCATGATTATACTTGCACAATATAAACTTTTCTTACATTATATACTTTTTACATTATATACTTTATTTTACATTTTATATTTTTCTTGCACCGCATACAAGATAACTAGTGTAACCTTTGATTTTTCAGAGGCCCGAAAGTGACTTCGTATCTTTCCAACGCCAATCGGGGCGGGTAATGTTTATCAAGTCCGTTTGTGGAAAAGCTTGAACGGCCCTTAGGGGTACCGATAAGGTTTAACGACTGTTATCTAATGAAAATACTGAAACAGACTGTTTCTGATGTCTCTTAAAAGATAAACAATCATCTACATAGGAGTCACTGCGGTCTGCGTTGCTTATTTTTATGACTTATTACAATATTGTCCTCGTCATTGATTTTTATTCTTAATAACAATTAGATATAATTGCAAAAACTTCGATATATATACATTTATTAAATGCATTATTTTTTGTTAATTAGTCCAATAAGTGATAGCGCAAGAAATTAATTTAGTCGAAATACTCCTTTACCTACTTTGACTTCAATGAATAATAATTTATAAATATGTAAATAAAACAATATTTCAAAGTCAAGTTCTATTAATGAGTAAATTATGTATAATTTTACCAAAATAGGCATGAAATACGGTCTCTTATTTTGATTTTTATTTATATTTTTTTAAATTGAGAGATTATTAAAGGCACAATAATGTGTGAACGAAGTCTACATATTCAACACCAATAAACATTCAAGATACAATCAACGTTTTGTTCTACCAATAAAAATAACTTCACCAAAAGCAATGAGAACGACAAAACATCGTTTCAGCAATACCTTACGAGTTCGACCCGAAGACGGCAAGCTTAATCCTTTACAAAACCACCAGCGATCCTAAACACTCCATTAACTGACAGGTGGCAGTCGACGGCTCGTTCGGGCCACATTGGTTACATCTCGCTTTCATTGCAACTGGGTCAAATGTATATTTATTTTTTCATACTGTATATTTATCCGAGATTTTATTTGAGCATTTTATTGGAGCATCAGGCAAGACCAATTAGTACTGGACCGCCCATCACGTTCTTGTCTACTTCCGCGAGATGTGAATGAGACGTGGGTTAAAATTTATAATACCTAAATATAAATAACAATACGTCATTTTAAATGTCGTCCGTAAAGGATCTTGTTAATAAAATTAGCCTATATATTATTCAAATTTAATATTTTAATAATTAATTTAAAAGGTTATAAAACATACTCATCAATTATTTTAATAGGCCATTATGAAAAAATACTGACTAGGTAAAGATTTATTTCCCACCATAAGCTTATATACCAATATTTAAATTTCTAAATTCAAAAAATCTCCCCTAAGAGCTGCCCACCGTCATATAGAGAGAAATTTAACACGGCATTATTTCATGCTTTTAAATCCAATGGTTTAAACTGTGGCGAAAAGATAGTCAGCCCGCTGCCTTCTACAAAAATATGTACCTACCTCAAAAGCTATTGTTATTATTTTATTATATCATCACGCCAGGTTCTTTACGGGGTAGATTGAGCGCCCATGTACAAATATATGTATAAGTGTATGTAAACTGCGGAGACATATCTCATCGAACAGAGATAATGTGTACATGATAAACTTAAAACGTTATATATATATGTAGATCGTGCACATGGTAAAATGAAACTAGATATCTATAAAATAAGGTCATTCCAAAATCACTGAAGACTAAGTTTTTATTTATTGGTAGCTCTGGGGGTAGCAAAGCGTTAAACATCGAAATAATTGGATAAGCGTAACTACTGTTACTTTGGTTTTGATTCTAATGAGTTAGATATACTATTTCAATCGGTACAACAGTATTGGATGCAGAAATCTCATTATTATTATTATTTTTAATATCAACCATCATTTCACTTATGTGGTAGGCAAAGAACACCGAATGCAAAATATTCTCTATACTTATCTTATCCAGATTACTGGGTACCTTTTAAATTTCAACGAGGTACCCCCTTTAGATTTAAAATTTATAAATAATTTTACCATAATACTAAATCCAAACACGATAGTTACATAGATAGTATGATCTAGAAATGTTCAGTATGTTTAAGGCTGACGAGTAAAGATATATCAAAACCCAATAGCTGCAGAAGTCCAAATATTCTCACCTTAGGAAAGTTCGAGCACAAAACCTTTAGGAAAACAGCCCCGAAACCACTTTGTTAACCGACAAGTTAATTACATCCTCTCGCTATCGGGACGGGAGGAACCGTTTATTTTTCTTGGCAATAGTTAGGTGCGCTTTGTAAGAATCTTTTATAAAAATCCCTTTTTTATTTTGCTCCGATGGAATTTTTATTTCATTGCATTTATTCTGAAAAAATATTGGGGAAATTGAAAAAAGGCGATAGCAGTAGGTATAAAAGTAGGTGTACAATTTCAAAATTGTTGCCATGTAAATCATTTTTTCCTCCTTCCTCTTACGATCGATGCGAACCTCACCGTAGCGATCCCAAAGATTTCCCCGTTCAGATTTTCTCGTTATCCTCTTAGTTTGCACGATTTGTTTTGAACAGGAATTGGGCATCAATATTGGGGACTAAACCGACGTTAAGAGATCTTAGAGAAATGACTTTTATTATTTGAGGGATCTTAGAAAAAAATAAAATAAACATAACATCACACCGGCATTCTCCGAAAGGGTAGGCACAGAAGTGTGGTACACTCCTACGTTTCACCAATTACGTTAACGTCTCACCGTGGAATAGATGGTGAGTTGATTGCGCACACTAGGTATATATCTTGACTGCAGGTCACTACTAGAACACAACTGAAAACAAAGTTAAAAAATAAAAAAGAAGAATTTCTCGAATACAACGCAACGTTAAGTTCAAAAATTAAAGTACGGAACGGTAAGCTTAAGTTACATCGAAAATGAGGTGACTTTTGGAATACGCTCGGGAGGATAATCTCGAACTTTCCCCTAGTTTAATAAAGGTTATACACTTTAAACTTTGCCCGCATCGAAAACACCGGTAATTACTTAAACATAATTGTTCCCTATAAAAAGGCGGTAAGCGGAGACGCGGCGGTTACGAGTTGTGAAGCGGCAATCACCTCACTATCACCCAAGTTGGAGCCCGACGAAGTTTGGTACTAGTATATTACAAATATTTCCGTTAAACAAGCGCGCTCGACGCCCTAACTTCGCTAACTCGCTTACACAAACCGTTCCGCGCTATATTCGTTTATGAAGTTCTACTTGATACCGTTAATGATGCAATACGTTGTGTCAAATGGGGAATTAATTAACTTTTATCAAACGGTCATTGAATATTTAATATATCGATCGAACGAAGCTAACGAAAATGTGTCATTATTGATTTTTAATTTTTTTTCTGGTGACATACGACTACTTAAGATCAAACCCCAAGAAAGATTATATTTATAAATGCTTTTATTTAATGCCGATAAATGTTAAGGATTCTTAAGAATAAGCACAGGAAATTTAATAAAACTTTGGCCTAGATAAGCAAAAAATACATTTGTGGATAGTATTTACGGCTTTTTTAGTAGTGACTCGGAGTCTGGATCTGTGACCGGTGTATGGCAACAGGTTGACCACCTTTTCAATAGGACGTAAACTTAACTGGTGAAACGTGGGAATGCACTACACTCTTCTGAAAAGACTCTTCTCTAAAAAGGCATCATTTCACGGTCTCTTTAACGAACGACCACAGTGAAAAACTATACTAACTTATAATTATCACGAGTGTCTAAAGATAGACAATGGCGTACATAGTGATTTTAGGACATTTTACTGAAAGAGATGATAAAAATACAGAAAATCGACCAGGATTTGAGTTTAATTAATTGCGTAATGATTGAGTGCTAATTTTTTTCTGTGACTTAGAGGATAACAAAGATGTAACAAATTAGATCATTAGCAATAGAGATGGACGCTATTAGAGTTTGGTGGTATTTGGCGCAGTCGTCCTCGTTTGGCAAACGTCCGTTGCAGACATCTGGCCGTCGCTCCACTGCTCTGACAGTGTCCGTTACTGTACAGCGACCCTTTATCTGGGAAATAGAACGCCGTCTCCATGTTACCAGTCTATTAACTACGTGAATATCGCTACATGGTTAAAACAAATTTCATCAGAAATATTCATATAACATCATACTGGCCCGAAGTTGTCATCAATCAGCGTTTGATCAATCTTGGTGTCACAAGATCAATCACTGGGCGTTTTATGTGGAGGCAAAATATTTCCTCATCTTCGATTTGCCGTATATCTATTTGTATAATAAATTACCTGTTGTTTTTATACTATTTCACTTTTACATGTGTGATATTGTTTTTTTCGCAAACCACAAATATCCCGCATTACTTACACATTACATGTAGACATTTAACAATTTCATTCCAGTCGGTCCTGGTTTCAGATTCCTTGTACTTACACTCTAACGGTTTGGCCTCTAACCTTAAAATATTATTTTAACAAATATTAAAGAAAGAAATAGGAGAAAGTATTACAAGTCTTGAAAAATCCTGCGCAACTATGAGCTCCCCACAGTGTGATATTAAGTCCGGGAAGTTTCCGGATACCGCACTAGGCCAATGTGATGAAAAATTATTTATTACCCTCACGATATGAAAGAAGAACGAAGAGAACGTAATAGAACAAAATGATGGGATGATCAGAGCTAAGGCTAAGCGACAATCAGATAATCAGTTAAGCTATAATCAGATAGAAGTATGTACAAACAACAAATTTTCTGTAAACCGTGATGCGACAAAAAGGAGAATGTAATTCGATGTTACAAACTATTGAAGAAAAACAACATAAATCATAACAATTAAGAATCGAATAAAATGGGACTGGAAGCATTACGTAAAAGCGGTGCGAAGGAAAATCAGCGAGAGTTCGGATCTCGCACGAGGCTAATATAAGTTGATACCAGAGGGAGCGTGGCGCCATCTGTTACGTGTCACGGTTGTTATGGAACTTGTTACCGGAACCGACGCTTATTAGATACGGATTACAACTGTCAAATAAACGAAACGTAATGCGAGCGATCGCGGCTAAGCTGCGCCACTACTGACATTAATGATTTGAAACAGTAGCGTTGATTGTGAGGAAATGTAGCAAGTTGGACGGTTACTCATCGCACGACGCGGCGGTCATATGTTATTGTGTCGAAGGTAGTAATGAATTGTAGTGGAAGACAAAGACTTGCAAAGGGTCAGACACTAGGAGGGCTATTGTGAAACCGATAAATATAATTATAACTACTCAAGAAATGTGTCATAAAATAAAACTTTCTTAATGTTTTGTTGAATGTCATTTTCATATATTGTAAGAAGAGTAGAGAACAAATATGGATTTAAAGACGTCAGCGTACAAGTTTATATACTGATAGTGTAGTAGTACCTAGTGATAATCTACCAGAGACTACAGATAGATGGGTATCTCTGACGACAAAGCTGTAAGCCTTCATCTCGTAATATATTTACAATGCAATACCGCTGTCTAACTAACGCATTGTTTATATTAAGTTCGTAAAATCTTCATATTAAAGTAACTGTATCGCGGCAGAATTCAACGTCAATACATTAAATATATTGCACACAAGATGAAAATATTGCATATTTTTGAAGCGCTGGTAGTGCTGATGCAGTAGTTGATCGAAAACATTCAGTCAAGTTAATTAGCGGGGAGCGCGGTCAACTTGTGAATGTGTGACCATTAGTCAGTATTTGGGAGAGCACTATAAACAGGTACAGATTTCAGAAACTTTGTTTAAAACTTCCCGTTGGTCTGAACACTAATCCGAACTAAAATGAAATAAAACCCCGGGCTCTCGCGGTTTAATATGGATGAAAACCCTGTATCATGTAATTTGGAATCGTAATTATTCAGATACGAAATAGAGTAACAATTCAATAAAAGGTTCATGTAACAATACCTTATAGGATCAATTGCTTGTTGCGACACACGTCAATATTTAATCATTAATGAATTAGCTGAAGTCCCGGCCAAATATTTGAATATACAGAATTACATTAGTACGTTCTGGTGCATGTCGCACAAGACAAGTTAGTAGTTTCAGAACAGCAGACATCAGCGAGTTTGAGAGCGAACATGTGTTCCGTGTGACTCGGTTTCAAGGCGAGATCTAATAACTGTCAGAGAGATGTCTTACATTCATTCGGTCTTTTTCATTTCCGACAAACTGGCGCGTGGTCGTTCAACATTCGACTGAATGTTTATTTCGACTTTTCAATGATGTGACATGAAGAGACCGAAAATGGTATTTGATACTTGAGTAAGCTAAGTATATGCTATGGCCAAGAAGTTTAACCACCAAACGCTTAGATCTTATTGTCGAAGAATATTGACAGCATCATCATGTCAACCTCTTCCGTTCCGCCGCTGGACAGAAGCCTTTCCCAAGATGTGCCAATATACAACAAGAAAGAATATTGACAAGCATATCACATTGCAGTGTTTTTCTATTCATACTATTTCGTAATTTTAAAACATCTTTTAAAAGCTTGAAAATGCCATATTTTTAATCTTTTTAGGTTATTAGAAATCTTATTTTATAACCGGTCAAAATGTCAGGACACGACAAGACAAAAGGTTGCGAGCTTTTTATAAAGTACTCGTACAGAGTTGAGAGCCTTTACTGCCTTTAAAATTTTAAAGTCTCGTTCACTTTGCACTCTAGCGTTCGCCGAGTTTTATGTCTAACGAATATTATCTGGCAAACCCGTGTGCAATTGTAATTTATTGCTAGTAAAACTAAATGGAGGACACGTCGCCCTTGGAGTACCTATGTAGTAATTATTTCTGACATGAAAGAGCAGGAAACAAGTGAACAGCTTATTTATGACCTCTGAAGGTTTATGAATGGAAAATTGTTTAAGATAAAATTCAATGTTATAAAATGTTTTGCATTTCAAAGGACAATAAATTTAAATTTAATATCTCCTGAAAACAACTTTACGCACCGCTTCAATCGATTTCTTAAGTTTTTAGCTAATAATAAAACAAAGTACACTCAATACACTGTTTGTATGAGAATTTACACAACTCAATAAAATGATGAAAAGTACCGTACACTCCAAGGTTGAGTTCGCATTAGTCAACATATGTCAAGATCATTTTACACTTCGTCACACAATTAGTCAGGCAAATTTGTAAGACGAACTGTAACGATTTTACAAATTGCTATAATTTTGACCCACGACTTAAATGAATATAAAAAAGATCATCTACGTAGGTATTAGTACACTCAGTCAATACCTTGCATTTATTTCGAACTTCTCTAGGAAAAAAAATCTAATCTGTTTCATTATCTATTATTTTAATATACTAACATATGTCTGAAATTACATAACCTTTGGCGTGAAAACAGCGCGTAATTCAACAAAGCTCCCCCGACGGCCTTGGGTGTTGATTTTAGAAAATAAGGCAAACACTACGTGCTGGAGTAATGTAAACACAATGTACTGAAGACCAAACAAACACGTCCAAGTGTCAGGGCGGGGATTCACTGTCAACAAGCCAAGTGTCGCCGATGCAAGTGGAATCACTCGGAGCATTATGTCCTTAACGGGCGTTGCTTAGGAAAATGTCAGTGTGATGTGACCGTTTGCTGTGATTCACGGACGTAAAAGAGATAATTATTTTTTGGACAATCTTATTGTAATAATATTTATGTTTGCTGCCATTCTCCTGTTAATCAATTAATATTGAAAAAACTGGTATCCCTTCAAATCTCTTAATCTCTTAAATACGAATATTTGGCACTCCTTGCTCTCAGCCTACCCCGTAAGGCACTTGGCGGAAAGATATGTACGAAGGTATATTCTGTTTTCCCTCATATCTACATATATTAAGGAGGTAAAACCTGCGAAATATTATGTATCGATTGAAAATAAATCAAAAAAGTAAAATTGTTCAATAAATAACAGCATTTTAGAGCAATTTATAATTACATCTATGTATATATACCTATAATTATAAAATTGCCTTTTACTTCAGACTTCTTAATCAAAATGTCTAAAGCGTTGTTCATCTAGCGAATGTTCAATTTAAAGAACAATAAATTTCCGAGTATTAATATATTTATCTTTGAACAATCAACAAACGTCTAGAATATTCTATTATAATATTAGCCTCCATAATGAAAAGCTTCGAAATATATGAAACACAAAAAACGTAACGTCTATTGACGAATAATTACATAACTAATGTATCTCTGAGGGCGAATCTTTTTGTGACCTATAGTTAGGTATAAAGCCTTTTTATAATTTTTTGTGGCAAGCGGTTGTCTTTACAAATACGAACAACGAGATGCTAATGAAAATGTGAACGGTGAATTGACAAACGAATTAATGTAATGCCAATCAACTTTAAAGAAGTACATCTAAGAAAAAATATCTGCTGCGTTCTGTGCAGCATTTGACAAAAAGATTTTTTTTCGAACTGTATATTATTATGTTTGATTAAATGTTTGTGTATGTATGCGTATATGAGCGAATAAATAAAACTTTACATCCATTCGTAATACATTTATTTATCTTTACTTCATCATCATCATTCACCATCATCAGCCTACTCCCGTCCACTGCTGGACTCCTCTCCAATGGCACGCCACTGAGCTCGATCTTCAGCTCTTCGCATCCAACCACTGCCAGCCATTTTACGTATATCGTCACTCCACCTAGCTGGAGGGCGTCCTACGCTACGCTTGCCAAGTCGCGGTCTCCACTCCGGAACACGTGTGGTCCAGCGGCTATCGGTTCTGCGACAGATGTGACCAGCCCACTGCCACTTCAGCTTGCTAATCCTGTGGGCTATGTCGGTAACTTTGGGTCTTTGTCCGATCACCTCAGTTCTGATGCGATTCTTCAGCAGTAAGTAAAGGTTTCTATCTTTACTAAAATAAGACAACGTTTCTTTCAATGATAGTTTACTGAATGAACTTTTATTTTTGACATATGATAGACACATCTG
>DWME01003481.1:0-18208 GCA_018244795.1 Parelbella ahira ahira
TCTCCTCTCATATTGAGAGGGTTAAGGCCATAGTCCGCCACGCTGGCCAAGTGCGGGTTGGCAGACTTCACACACCTCAAATTTTTTTTATAAATTCTGAGGTTTGCAGGTTTCCTCACGATGCTTTCCTTCACCGATGATTGAGTGAATAATAGTCATCATCATCAGCCTACTTCCATCTATCTACTCCTGGTCATAGGCCTCTCTAATAGGTCGTCACTGAGCTCGATCTTCAACTCTTCGAATCCAATCGCTGCCAGCCACTTTGTGTATACCGTCACTCCACCTAGCTGGAGGGCGTCCTACGCTACGTTTACTAAGAAACGGTCGCGATAGTACATTACCAATTTAACACTATTTTATTGTTGCATTAAATTGTGGCAGTTAATTTTATACACAAAATTCATTCCATAATTTGTTCAAAAGTACATATCGAAAAGCGCTATGTGTTTATTAATATTCAAATTTCAAACTCCTCTAGCGTATTATTTTATAACAAGATCAAATTTTCTTCTTCAGACCAATAAAGAGCAAAAAATTTATTTGAACCCGCTCAAGCTATTAATAATTTTACAACAGAATACTGCGAAAAAGGTAAGAACGAAGTAATATACGAAAAAATTTTCAATTTCACAGTAAAGTATACAGTTTCTTTTATACTTACACATTTTACTGTGAAACTACTAAATGCTGTCGTGCGCATTACTGCAGACAGCCAGTGGAATATACCACCATTGGTTATCATCACAACCGTTTTTTCCCTGCGTTATTTTATAGATGAAATTTGCAAAAAAGCTACTTAGATTATCGAAAAAATCTAAATCACTTGGTTGTCCAAATAATTTGTAACAATAGATATGTACATATTACACAACTCCAACGACATCACCATCACATAACTTCTCCATCGGCGGACGACGAAAAGAAATTCTCTTAGACAATAAACAATAATCATTACTTAGAGTATCTTCACTGGCGGTAATAAGGTCCATAAAGCATCGCAACAGACCAAAAATCTGCAATAATAATATCAAAGCCCCTTATCCTACTCGTCCTTTGCCCTCGTTAAAAAGTCGAGTCTACTCGTATCTCACCTTGTGAAGCTATAAAGTCCAAAAGACCCGACAGCGATATTAAAAAAAATGTCCTTAAGGTGTAGATAAAATAATGTTTCATTCTCACTCAAATATTTGCTTGAGATTAGTCCTTTTCGTACGTCGGTAACAATCAATTAAACCTTAAATGCCCATTTCCCACTTCATTTTCATAAAAGCCTCTTTAATCCTCCTCCAAAGATTATACGTTCTTAATCACGTTAATCCCCCCGTTTTACTAACGTGTCATTTACCTGGTACGCATCTTGAACACGTTTTAATGGAAACTCCCCTTTTATCTTCTTTGTTGTCATAAGCTTGTCGTGTTTATTTAGATTCATCAAAGCTGTTGGCGATACATGCAGAGCGGGTACTGCATCTAAAAACACGACAGATACTGACTAAACATATAAGTTATTTAAGGAGGTTATGAAACGTGATAATATTCCCAATTCCTTATGCTTATATTCCCAAGACCTAATTGACTTGCGAACAATTGGGAACAGCGATGTACATATATGCTACAATACAATGTAAGGCAGATTTGACATCGGTCAAATACGTTTCTGTGTCGATACATGAACATGTCTCTTTCACTCTTGCTGATATATCACTCTCATTTCTTGTGTATTTAAGACGTCTTCTTTATAATACTGTTTGTTATATATTTCCTGTACCTCGTCTATCCAGGTGAGCTACTAATGTAATGCATGGAAGCTCAGAATACAAAGGAAGTGTTTGCTATTCCTTTGCTATATTGTTAGGTCGGTGTAATGGTCTAGAAATACTTTAACATATTCAAACGCTGTTCAGGTAAAGAGCACTTAGCCTTTTAGAGTCGTACGGTTCTAAACGTTAGTAATTTTGAGTTCAGCCTTTGAAGTTTATGTATAAAGGTTCTCTGAAAACATGATTAAATTTAACTTCAATAATTTAGATGTCAACGTACATTATCATTTCCCGCAACTTTTTAAGTATATACATTTGTATTTTTTTTATATAAATATATCTTTATTGAAAGTTTTTAAGATGTGTAATGATATCCTTAAAATATTAACAATTATATTATGATATATTCCAATTATAAATAAAACAATTTTCCACGATTATTCATTTATGTGTTCTGACATTATTCGGAGGTTAATTAATTTTTAATAAGATAACGTTATGAGGAATATTCCCTAGTGAGATTGACGTAAAGATGCTAACGATATCTATTTCACTTTGACAGCGCCCATTTTCATAGCTAAACCCCCCACCGCCCCTCTCACAGCTTTTATGTTCCGCTGGGAATATTAATTGATAATTATTTTCGGCAGCGTTGCGCTGGTAGTCAGCAGATTGACTTAAAATCAGCATTGTTAGAAATTATAAAGATTCCTAGGCATTTGAAACTGCTGTCAACTTTCTACAATGAATAGAAAGTGATTCAACATTGGGCGTGGTAGTGACCAACTAATGAATATGTAAATGTTCCGAAAATTAAGTTGCGTAGGAATAAAATAGTCCTTGGTCTATTACGGACCTATATGACGTGTTATTTTTATGAATGAAGGTATCCCGTTATTGTTCCTCGGAAAACTCTCATTCTACTTTTGTACAGTTCTAGGTTGTACATAACTTCGACTTTTGTTGTCGAATAAATAAATTTCTATAAAAATATGCAAACTATCGTTTACATAATTCTCATGGCATATTAATATATTGTTCAATGTTTTGAGAAGAGCCCCAGTCCAGCACTACGAATAAATTGTTTGTAAAACGTGAAAAATCCACATACAAGTAACTTAAGTACTTCTGTTGTGTCAACAATATTTTATTTTCTGTACTTAAATCAATTCGTCTCATTTGTTTCATTGTAATCCTTTTTTTTCAAAATTTGAATAAGAGTATTTTGTAAAAAACGTAATAATAATCAGAATCTTAATTTTAGAACGGCTGTAACAAAATATTGACTGAAATTCCTCTGAGAATAGTTATTGTTGAAGAATTTTAATTTGTATAAATATTTTTTATAAAAAAGTATTTTCAGACATGTATTTATTCTAGTGATGATAAAATAGTATTATATTAACAAGCTGTTTAATTTTATTTAAATTTGGAATCATCCCCCGACTTCAAATTTCCTGAAATATTTGGTCGGTGGTTTAGAATTATAAAGAAATTATATTATAAATTTATGCCAGACCGCTTACAAACTGGGCCAATTAAGGTTAATTCTGTATAAACAGCAATTATCTTCTAAAAGGACTCACCCTTATTTCTAATTATTGTGTTGTTTAAGATGTTTCGTAAACAAAATGAGATCTGTAAATTGTATACTTATTTGTAAAGCGTGAAAATCATTAGACGCCTGTAAAATATTAAAAACGGCACATAAAACGAATTACATTTTGATCGATGGTTGAGTATTGTACCTATACCTACATATGTATAATGTATATGTATGTATATTTATTTTCACTTTACTCACTCATATTTCTATTCATTCTGTATTGAAAAAGATACAAAATAAGATTCAAAAAAGGGATTATTGTAAACAGTGAATATTAAATTAGATAACCAAAAATATTATTATTATACAGAATCTCCTATTTATCTACTGCCATTATTGCAGCAATAGTTCTATTTTTAATTGCATCGTATTTCTTCAATTTACATTTTAGTATTAAATATACGGCACATTGAATAATAATAAACATTTAATATAAGTGACACATTTTCCTAAATATTAATAAAGGTGTTCTCGATAGATATTATCATTAAAGACTTCGTGTAAATTGGTTTCCTCAGAAATACGTAGAACCGACGGATGTTTTGTTGGACGGAAATTATGAAACTGAAAAAGATGGAAGTTCCTTCCTGAAAATGACGTCAGATTGTAAATAACAAGGTAGTGGCTATGTGGGTCAAAATATTTAATTAAAGATTTTAATGGTTCGGAAGTGCTATGTCGCAGTGATAATTGCTCCGTTTCATATGAATCATTATCTAATACACTTACTAAGCATGGTTTCTGTTTCAGTTTTGTTGAACAATTAATTGGCCAAGAAAATCTACCTTCTGTACTTATAAGACTTACATTTTCATACTTACAAGTTACTTAGTAGTATAACAAGTATGACACCGTACCGCAAAGTAATGTTGTACAGAAGCGCGAGAAACGTATGACATAGACAAATGACAATAAGTTATAACTCATCATTTTAAACTTTATTGTTTCGTATTACACAACAGTTGGTCGTAATTGCTCGTAATGGAATTGTTTTGTGGGTAATCTTGGAAATTAAATTATTACAGTTTTCTTAATATATTGAAACATCTCAACATTATGTTTAAGACATTTTTATACGATTCCTTCAGCAAGCTATCTGTTAAAAAATAAGTGTGTGTAAGCAAATGATGACAGATTAAAATTGTACAGTCAGTAGGAATTTAAAATCATTGGTACCCATCTACAGTCTAATTTTATCTAATCATATTTTATCTAATCTAATCTGTCTTAATACAGGGTCATCATTGAATGCATAACGGTCATCAAAAGTAATGTTGTACGAATTTGTACTCATTCCCTTACGAAAATCAAATTAACACAGTCCGTCATCAACTAATAAAGTGACTTCACCAAATATAAAATGAGTAAGCAACTCCATAACATCATTATTTCTACTTTCTCGTTCTCACCCGTATCCATCGCCACCTCTGTTTTCAATCGCCACGTCACTTCGTAATTTAATAACGTCATCATCACCGACAACGCCCGTAGCAACTAGCCCTCCTACATTGCTTATTTCGGTATAATATTTATAGATTCTATGAAGTGCTCACGTCCGAGCGGCGTCATAAGTTACTTTTATTTTTAAGAATGATACATACGTTATTAAAAAAGTTAAGCCAGTTATATAAACTTATCCATCACACTTTTGGAATCTTGGGTGTGAATACCATATGTATGTACCTATATATGTATTTAGTTTTACAAAATTCTATGTATATATTTCTCGTATTTCAAAAACTATTTCGTATTTTAAAAAGAGAGAGTTTTCAGTGTTTTGTCAGATATATGAGCCGTATTCAGTTAGTGTTTATATTTCACCTGGTGATGTTACATTAAAAATGAATTAAATTCTGCACGGACTGAAATACAGAATAAATTGTTTAAAAATTAAGGAAAATACTCATTCTGTTAATTACTTTACAAAAGATTAAGGCAGATTCCCTCGTTTCCAACTTGGCACTGATATTGCACAACTTCATTAGAAATGCGAACCGACTTGAATTCAAACGATCATTTGAGTATCGCGTATATTGATTGAACTGGAAGCGAATAATTAATCGTGTTGCTTGAAATTTATTCGAATGTAAAATCAATGTCATAACTCTGCTATTGGTAGCTTTAATAATAACTATAACTATATGTAGCTATAACTCATTGTCAATGCAACTTACTCATTTCTCTACTGTGGTGGTAATCTGTGGATCCTAAGTTCTTTCAAATTTAATCAAACAATTTTCATCCCAATATTCGTGTAAGATATTAATCTGACGGATCTTCAAATAGCACTTTTGTGTATATTCCCGAAAACTCCTAAATTGCCTACATATTGCATATTGCTCATTCTTCATGTGTCTACTTTTAAGTTACTGTGTTTTTCGTAAAAACGAATACATAAGAAATGAATAAATTAGCTGCACTACGTTTCAATTATCCGCATTTTCGTGCACGCTGTCTTCTCCCGTCTCTAAATTGCATCGCATTCCTACAACATTTGCACGTTATTGCAGAAATGTTCGTGTGAAAGCGGCGTGCAATTAATAAGCCCGTAAGACAGTGTCTTGATAATTATATCAAATAAATTGTGTAATTATTATAAAATGCTTTGTGTTGCAGTTTTCTTATGGAACTTATTTTTGAAATTCATAGTAATATTTTCGTTATCATCATCATCAGCCCGTTATCCTCCACTGCCGGACATAGGCCTTTCCAATAGCATGCCACTGAGCTCAATTTTCAGCTCTTCGAATCCAACCAGTAATAACATTTTAATAACAGTAATATTTTACAATATCCAAATTTTACGTTCATTTTATCTGTTTAAATGCTTTGATTTTTAAGTTGAAATTCTTTTAAAACATTATAAGTGAGCTTCAAAGTCGGCATGACAAAATATTGCATGTGTGTAAATATTAAAACATTGCACACGAGCACGCTGCAAGAAGATATGAATAAATCTTCGCATGTTTTATTATGTTGTGTAAGGCGTCTGAAGGCTGCCAATTTGTAATTGGCCATTTTGAGAAAGTATGGATTTAACCTCCTCGTACTAAGAGGAAAGTCGTGTCGCAACAATGGAGCGACAGAAGCGTTGATGTATTTGCATATATCGAATATTGAGCAGTTGAATGAACAGAGTTATCTCCAATGTAAAAAAATATGTATACATACACATATTAAGGTTATTTCTTAAATTCCTTGCTTTATATTTTTATAAGCACTGCTCTTATGTTAAGGAAGCCCTTTTTACCAAGAAAACATATTGTTTATATGACAGTAAAAGAAAAAAGATATCAATCATGTGGTAACAAAAATTTCAAGACCTAAATGTGACAATTCAGATATTGAGGAGTATTGTTATACAAATTACAATATTTTGCGCGTTATTAACATATTTTTAACATAACAATACAATAACGTCTAACATTTTCGTACGATGCCAATAATAAGGTATTACAATTTCTAAAGGTATTTACCAGCACCTAATCTCAAGCGTGTAGCAAATTCGTTATGATTATTTATACATGTTAGTACCCCTATAATTACTGATACGACTTACGAGTGCTTATAGAATTATATTAATAGCTATGGTCCATTTCAGAAATTACCTATTGCTCCATCGTGAGTATCAAGACGCGTTAGAGGCGAAGGTATATTCGAACCCCGAATAGTTTTGGGGTTTTACGCTCATTGCACCGCCCATGCCGCGATCACAATAATCGTTACCGTTAGTAAAAATCCAACATAGGCAAGCGTCGGGTTGAATATTGATGAAAGGAAAAATCGTGAGAAAACCTGCACACTTTAGACTTTACAAAAAAAAATTAAAGGCGTGTGAAGTCTGGCAACCTGCATTTGACCAGTGCGGCAGACTATGGCCTTAGGAGACCCGTGTTCCAACAGTGTAATGATGAAAGGGTCGGAACCGTAAGGAAAAATCTCTCAATACATTTTTTCCAAATATTCCTCATGCACTTAACGAGTTTTTAGTTTTATACCCGCATTAATTTATACTTGAAACTCTCCTTACTTGCTCCGCTACAATTTTCATACATCAGTAACATTTCTTAAATTAATTCACCAAAATATGAATCTGTATATTATCTATTAATATTTGTATATTATGTATATTTTAATAGGTATTGTGTAGTTATGGTTGCTGAGACAATAAAGGGAACTGCAATTTTACTCTTATTTTTTTTTTAATTAATATTAAATTTTGGTAGTACCTCTAGACTTTAATAATAGTTTTTGTCGCGTAATAATGCTATCGATCATTATTCCCCTAATAATAGATAATGGATGGGAGTCCCAGAGAACCCCATCGCATTTGAACGCGAGATGGTATCGAATCGTAATTTCCGGCTAAAAATTACGTTAGGGGCAGCATCCTTGTATCTATTGTATGTATTAAAAGTGTGTCTAGAAATTCAATGCGGAAGTTCCCACTGACTAAATATAATACATATTATAAACTTCTCATAGAAAATATAAGTTAGAATAATCTTATAGTTACGTATCCGATCCGTGAATCGAACCCAGGACCTCTCGATCAGCAGTCACGCTTATTCATTCATAAATACATCAATCACATTTCAGTTATGACATTTTACTGTACTTAAGTATTGTAGCTATTGAAAGCATTCCAACATGACCAATTGTAAAACTTGTCTTTTTATAGCATTATATAGAAAAAAGGTCTATAGTAGCGCACTGATCCGTGTAACACAATAGTCAAGGGCAAAAGAATGGAGTCGAGACGATTCAATGTAATCCGAGGTGAAATCTGATCAAGAGAAAATTATATTCCGAAATGTATTTATTAATGGTTGGGTCAAATTGTTGCGAGAATGGATTAGTATTGCACGGAATTAGTTTCGTCTGTTTTGAACGTCAACTAATATTTGCTAATGTTTATAAGTAATGTAATACAAGACTGAGAACAGCAACTACGACAGTCTTGTTTACAGATAATTTACCTACTAGAATATAACTTTAAGCTCTTTTGCCATTTCGAAACGAACACTTTATTTTGATTACAAATAGGTTTCTTGACATGGTTACAATTCTAATTTAGCTGCCGTCCCATTGCCCAATTTAAGCTTGTATCAAAACAAGACAAAACATCGAAATCGTGATTAAGATCTGAGATTGTAATCTCTTCCTTGTGTCCATTAGGTTGATTATAACTATCTGCCCGTTCAAAACGAATGGCGGCAGACTAATTCGTATTAACTAAAGTAATGTACCATCAAAGAGATCAGCCACATCTCAAATGCTTTCAATTGACACAATGGGGGTCAATTGTTCGATAGCAACGCTCCAAATCTTGATTGAAACCGCATTCTGTTATCACCCTTATGTTGGTCAGTTAAATCCTATTATGGCTTCCGTATGTTTAGTCTTTACGGCTTTTATATACCGGTTCCGGAATTTCTGGCAAAATAGATTGATAAGAAAAGGATTTAACAATTCTAAGTTTAATTAAATAAGGTTCAAGATGCTTTGTAACTTATTTTGTACAGACAACAACCTTGATAGATAGGGTGCTTTATTAAATACATCCATAACAGTAATTCGACGGGATATAACTTTATTACAGGGTTACTTTTTTGATCGAGCCGTAATGGTGGGGTGTGGAAATAATGATTTAAATTTTAATATGATTGTTTACGACTCAGTATGACAGCAGTTCTTTGACAGTCACGTGTACACTTAAGAGCAATTATTTTAATATTTGTATAAGTTGTTTTTTAATTTTGTCATGTTGTGCTGTTCTCGATGCTGAACGGGAATTTCATTGTATCTAAAATATTTCATACTTCGTCAAAATTTTTGCTACAAATAATTTGTCGCAAATAGTGGGTGTGTGTGTTTTATGTCCCTCTGCAAGATAAATTAGGTTAGCTTTTATCTGGGAGTCGACGGTTTCGACATATTAGTTTATTTGTCTACTTCTTTAAAATATCTGCAATTGTAGACAAAGAGTTTCTATACTACATAATATGTATAATCATTAGAACTTCCCGATAAGTTGTAATTGATTCCGTTTCCCGAAAAGGGATAAATGACTGCATATTTTTGAATATTAAAATTTTAGCATTTTACGAGTTTAAATCAGTTGATGTCAACACTATAGCCTCTGTTGGCAGCTACGGCAGGTGCACACAAACGTTTTTTTTTCTCTTTTACGATTTTTCATAACGATTGTTCCAAAATGGACGAATAACAGCCCGTTACATAAAATTTTAAATTTCGTTCCTTTTTTATGTGCCATCGGCGATAAATATAAAATCTAATGGAGTGCCTCAAACGGTAAATATTAAATTTATGTTTCCAGTTCATCGCAAATAGTGTAGCAAAATAATCCTGTGTCAGAACAAAAATGTAAATTCAGTTTTTATCCTGTAAATACAGTTAATACAGTTTTTAGTTTTAATTTAAGATATCGACACTGATCAATATTTTTAAAGTATTATGATTTATTTTCAAGACTTGAATCAATGGACTCGTGAGGTAACTAGACGTATTCTGAAGTTCAGAAACAAATTGAATAATAAATGTCTTCTATAAACCCACAAAAACTTCTCAGAAGTATAATTATTTCGCCCTGTGACAATCAACGGCAGTTCAAAGAAGTTGTAAAAATAAAGATTCAAGATGTCGAGTTCGCGCCACGTGTTCGAAACGAGACGAGAAGTCATTAGGGAACGTTCTTTCCCTCTCGCACGCGGACGGTATCCTCTATCGGTCCTTGTCATTAGGTGACAATATTTCGTCGAAAGCAAGTGTTGTTTTTCCGTGGATTATTTTTTAAACTCCGTTTTTATGGTGAATTTAAGCCACGCTCCAGGGATAACTAACAACGATAATGCTTACAAGAGATAAAGAACATTTGACTGCCTTCAATGTCATGTTTTTCCGCAATCCATTATTAAAACAGCAATGTTAAATCTATAACAGATTTCTATGTATTTATATACTCGTTTGTCTATGTCCTTCCGTCGTCATAAAACGATTAATGCCCATGAACTTCCTAGCGGTAGCTAGCATGGGTTCTGTTTGGTAAACTTAATCGGCCAGATAAACAACGTCATAGAACTGAGAAAAAATTGTTATATTTCTTCCAGAATTATATTCAACGATATCCCTTTAAACTCTAAGAGCTGCTTCAGCTCTTTTAGCACGTCACATGCTCCCAGTGATATTTCAAAGGCCAGTTTACGCTAATGACAAAATAATCTTAAACGTACTTATTGTATGGAAAATGTTACTGTACCTACATATATAAAATAATCGTATTAATACCGAAGTACTACACACAGATGTTACTAAGTATTTTCGATCTAATTGTTGATTTATATTGTAATACTTACTAATATTGCAATCGTAATACAATTAATGATTCCAAGGAACCAACTTTTGATAATGATAAATGTAGCTATAGAATTGACAACCACTTGAGGTTGATTCCTGGGGTATATACGGAGCATTTATCTTTTATCATGAATATGTCATTTATCATGCCTATATTGCTAATAATCAAATGTTTTTTTAAGGGAATGTACAAGTTACATAATAAGAAATTGATGGCATTCGACATGCGTACGCCAGCTAAAGCTATTAGCGCGGCCATATTTGATCAGCGTCTTCTACAAATCCACCATGTTTAATTCAACGGCCGGTTGCGTACCCACAACCAGCAATTTCGGTTATTAATGCATTAAATAATGCATTTTCAAAGCCATTAACGTGATAATCTTACCATAATATACGTTGAATTTACACTTAAATTTCCCATAATGATAAACGGTTTTAGAATCAATGTTTTGTGGTTCGCTCAGATGAAGTGGCGGACCGAGGGCAGTTCTCTATAAATATGATGGGAAGTAAGAGCCATTATTGTTGGATGATTGGTTGGATACACTTCCTTTAATGTGCGGATGTTTGTTTTGCGCCCGGATGAGTGACAAATCGCATTTGCTAGTTCTATTTTAGATTGTGATTGAATTTATCCATATTGAGAATTGATCTAAGCTTACATCAACATGAAAGTTACCAAGTTGTGAGACTTAACCATCTAACACATAATCAATATTGTCGAACTGTTTGTTTTAATTCACCTGCTGAATGTCAGGTTTTGTTTATTACTTTTAAATGACTTGTAAAAAAACGAGTGCATTTTTATTATAAAAAAACAAGTGTATTTTTATCATTTTTAAAATGTCAATGTTTCGTTATTACAGTATTAGTATTGTAGTTGATTACCAATGACTTTGGTAGGGGTAATACGTAATTCATATAAATGTTCATAAAACGTATCGGCCAGTATTAAAAGTTAAGAGGCTTTATAATATTTCCAACGTCTACTTAACAAGGAATCATATTATTTACAATGTCAAATTGATATTTACCACAGTAAATTGTAATAACATTGCAGAAGATGAAATATGATTTTAATTATACGAAGAGGGTTGAAGACCGGTTAATTGAAGAACGGTTTCGACCAACAAATAAAGAAATTCATGACCTAATCGCAATTTATCATTAAAACTTCGAAACAGAACAGAAACTCAGTAAATTAAATTACAAACCGAATCGAGCAAATGCTAGCAATATTCTTAACGAAGACAGGGATACTGAGGATTACTTCAGATCGCTTTCCCGCCGATAGTTCTGTGGTATTAAATTTTAGTAATCCGTGTGTATTTGGCCCGCAATATAGAGGCTTCGGGGATATTAATGTGTTGCTACATCTTTGACTAACAAATTGCAATAATACCAAAAAGTTATGCGTAATATGAAACAGTACAAGTATGTAAGTTTAATTTACAAAATATTTACGACAAATGTAATTATTTATGACATTTTATAAAGCCATAAACTTATTACAAGTCAAAATTAAGCCCAGAAATTCTAGAATGTACCTACATTGTTTTGACGTAAACTCTTAAACATTTGCGCTATTTTTACGTATCTACAGTATTTTGATTACTGTAATCTTCCAAACTGACTGTATGGTCGCCGACAGCTAACAGGAGAGACTAGTATCGCATCGATAGGTACCATTTTGTTATGACGGCGATCGGTAAGTACCATTTTATTCCCACCTGCTTTGTAATAAATTTATTATTTATTTGCATATGTTATGAGTAAAAAAATTGATAGAAAATCGTTTTAACATTTTTGCAGTTTTACTTATTTTACCTTTTTGCTTTTATTTGATAGTCAATAAATAAACATAATTAAAATTTCATTGTACTTTTTAATAAAGCGTCATGATGAGGCGAGATTAAAAAATATTTCATTACATTACAAAGTGTATGTATATCTCCCAACGCGCGTTTATGAATTGATATACCGTATTTTATACAAATAGACGGTAAGTCGATTGGTTTAACATTTAACCGAGTGACTGATCGTATTTAGTTTCTAAAAACGTTAAAGGCTGCGTTACAAGCCAATAAACCGGCAACCGGAAGACTGGTTAAACCGTTAATCCGTCAGAACCACAGCCACTAGCAGATAAAACGTCGAACCTTCTGAAACAGTCTTTCTACGAGGAGTGGCTGCAGATAAACAATTAACATTTCCACTTTTCCTTTAATTCTTTTATTTACTAGGGAAAACTCAATTAAAAATAGTTCTTGTGATCTGTAACGAGTAAAACACGTTTTTTCAAAATAATTAATTCACGAAAATTTTCAAATGCGTAAAAATATTAACTGTCACAGATAACTGCAATCACAATTGTAAGATGTTCTACTGTTCTGCTTTGGCGCCAAAACGTATGCCATTCAAATAGATGTAGAAATTTCCGCACTAGTAATTATCAGATGGACCGATTACCCGTAGCCTCAAGCCAAAGTCTCAAGAAGAACAAATGTAACTGAGTTTCGAAAACTGACGAGCAAACAACTTCGCGGAACATATTGAGGTATCTGTAGCACGCTCGGTAGTTCAGTCTTTCGAACTGAGAAAGACGGCGACAAAGCAAAAGCCATCCTTTGTTCCCTAAAACAAAAAGTTTTCAAGTAAGGCTTTCTCTGACCAAGTCTGTATGTCCATTTACTCGTTATATACGAGTACCTCTATATTGTGTTAGTTGGTCAGCAATTACCTATTCTTTGTATGATCTTTTAGTGTTATACATGTTTTGATACAAAAGAAATACTATACCTATACCTTCAGCTTTATGAATTTGGTTTTTTCATCCCTATTAGTTGAACTTCCAGTAGTAAAATTGGATTCAACTCGCACATATCAATCTTTACCATTATTTACATATAATCTAAAAGCTTCTTTTGCTTGTAATTTCAACTAAATTGTAACTTTATTTTAGTTCTTAATGGGATGTTTGTGTTGTAATATCATGTAGGATATTTGTTTTGTCCGCTAACGACATGTTTTTGTGTGTAGTATCATTTTTATAATTTTGCTTTTCATAATAATCAATCGGGTTCCTTCCGTAGTCCCTACATATACCGGATATACATATGTACTACAATAAAAGGCAGAAATAAAAGTTTTATTCAAGAGATTTCAAGATAAGATTTACTCAAGAAGCCTATTACTCGTACAATGTTATATATTATTTCGGTATATTATCTTTTAGGCGATACATTCATCCTCAAAACAATTCACCAAAGATAATAATTATATACCAAGTACCATTACATACCAGATAATTAAAAATATTAAAAAACAATCGCAAAATACATTTTTACAAAGAATCACCACTGAAAGGAACAAAAAAATTGAATAGTAATATGATTGCTAGATTTTGGAAAGATCGTATATTACTTCAACATTTCGGTTTAATATTGGGAAATATTAGTTGGTAAGTAAGACCATATTCTCGTAGCTAAACATTTTGAAAGAGGACACAGAAGCCGACCTCGCAACCAAGTCCGCTTTTCTGAAGTAACAATGGAATTTTCGAAAGCTTGTAACGACGCATTTTCGTACAGTAACAAACTCACACACTGTTATTGTTGTTTTTCATGTTAACGAAAATGAAATATAACCTTAGAGGTTCCACACCTCTAGAGAAGACTGGGCATATTCTTGTCACAAACATTTCCAAGAACCATAATGCGCGAAAAAGATTGTCGTATGATGTAAAAGAAAACGGTAAATATCATAGAAGCGGTTTGCATATATTTTCTTCTAACAATATGGGAAATTTAAACCATTTCCTTTATTTTAAATGCACCCAAAGTATTTTATAATAACTCATAAGTTTTATAATATATTCTACAAAAAAATATCAGTTTTACAATAACAAAAACTAATATTTTAGTATCATTAGGATTTTTAAGGTTGAAAAATAATATAATCAATATATTTAAAATGAATAAAAAAAAATGGTGAATATAAAACAGGGTTATAATTCGTAATTTATTTAAGGAACACTTGGAAGAAGAACGAAGCAAAAATTACTTTAGGCGGAGCACTGTTGGAAACCGATAGCCTAATAAACTTCGCCTTTATCAAGTTAAACTTGCAGACTTGGTATATTTCTTTCAGCTCATTTCGTTATTGTTAGCTTTCTTGTATAACGAACAGTATCTAGGGATGTATATTAGATGGAAACCGGTCGAATAAAAAGCTAAACAGAAATCATATCTTACTATACTAATAAGACAAAACTGTTCCAATAAAAATCTAGATAGATTTCCTATTTTAGTATTTTATTAAGATAAAATTTAGTAATAAACGGTATGGATTAACAATACTTAATATTTATTTATAATTAATAAAAATGCTTTTATTATTAAGAAAACACTTTTGCACAAATATATAGTATGTGCTAACAAAATACGTGTCACTTAAATTTGGACAAAAAAACGGAACGGCACATTTGTAGATTTGCATAAATTTAAGGAATTTATTCGTGGCGTGCTATTGGAGAAGCCTAGGTCCAACAGAAGACAAGAGTAGTCTGACGATGACGATGAAGTAATTCATGTATATACTTACGATAAACCAAACAATGAAAACATAACAGAAACATGCGTAGCAATGATAAACACAGCGAAGCAGAGATTATCGCTCAAGCAAATGATGTGTGAAACCTCGTTGTTTCGTCCATGGCAAAGTGGTCGCTCGATTTATATGGATTACGGATTTATTGCACACCCAATCCATCCAGACAGAACGTAAAAAACTAAAACATTGTTTTTTTGTATTGTAGCGCATAGAAAAAGTCAGGTTAGAAAAATATTCAGATAATGTAGCTATAGGCGATTGTCATCAAACAAAGGAAATTAGACGACAAAAGTAAAGAACAGGAGCACAGTAGCACTATAAAGTAGCACGTTACATTATTTTCAAAAATTTTTTTTTTTGTAACACTTGTAACTATGGTAGTAAAATCAAAATTCTAAGTTCTGCTACCAATTGGATGTTGAAAAATGTTCTCACGCTGATTCTCAACCATATAATGTCCGAGAGTCTCCATAAAGATATTGCCTACAGCAAAATATAGTGGTCGCTCAATTTGTAAGGATTACGTATTTACGGCATATCGAACCCAACCGGACGGCACAAAAAATATGTAAAGCCAAATTGGGTTTCAAGTCCGCTATTTATTTGCGGCCTATAGGGAAAGATGGCTGTATTCATCCTGTGTACAGCACGGAAGTAAACTCGCCTATTTATTCCTGGGTCGGATGACCCTTATCATGGTTGGGAATTTCAATATTATCATTATTTATTCCTGGTAATATTACAGGACATTAAGACCCCGAGGCTAAGATTGTCTTTTCTGATAGTTTTTAGTTATTATCGAATGTTTCGTTGTGACGTATGAATTGTTCTTCATAGTGTCAACGTAAGATAACGCTACATGAAAGAAATCGCATGTGAACAACAATATATTAATTAAAATGTGAAAATACAAAAAACGTATGGTAAAATTAACTATGTTAAACAATTAATTACAAAAAAATTAAAACAACCCTTGTATTAAATATTTATCAATGTGTATACAGTTTTAGACTCGAGTTCCCTTATTTTACATATAAAATACATTCCATTGGCATGAAATATCTGTAAGAATACTATGATTAACATACATATAATTTCAAATTACTCTTCCATCATGCCTTAAACACTATAAAATATATATTACTATTATTTTTTTACATATAAAATAGTATATTTTCAATATACAAAACGTTCTTAAACACCTTTTATGACACAAATATCAATACACGTTCACTACGTAACTAATCCACTGTTATTATTTATACTCCTGAAATAACATTCACAATATCATGTTGCAAAACGCTTTGTTATTTCGCATGTACGGCTTAGTTTTGAGAATAATACTAGTCTGAAAAAATAGATATATCTACAAAAACGGGTGATGCACAGATTTTTATTGGTAATATTGAATTTCTGCTTTTATACGAATTTTTTTATGGATTATTCGTGTCCTTAGACCGTGATCATGCTACTTTCAGCAAAGCAGAGAATTGTATTTTATAAATATTCGTTACCATCAGCTCTTTTGTCGTTCCACTGTTCGATACGGCTCTCGGCTCAGAATGACAAGCTTTAAGATGAACAAGTCCCTCGCGATATTATTCTCCACCAATACAGCTACCGATAATTTTCTTAAAAAATAATATTTACTTTAAAGAGATGAGTGCCAAAACGCTAACACAGAATCTCTGGAACCGGAGTTTAAGTTCTAAAGGACTAGGCTATTATTGTAAGAACTGGAAACGTAAATCTAGACTATGACACATACTACACCAATATTCTTGAAAATTAATTGTTTTCATTAATTAAATCGTTTCAGTAACAGTGAACAAAGAGGTCTAACTTCAAGCAAGTTGAGGTGAAATAATACTCAGAGATGAAAGTCTCATATTTCAAAATCCAAATGGAATACTGCAGATTTAAGTGATTATGCCGCTAAAGGCTTCCTTTCTTTTGCTCTAAGCCGGAATCAAGCAATTTATGCACTGCTCTGCGCCTTGTCGGGGCCTCTTATTTAACTCAGTAGTGACTATCTACACAGAGCCGGCACAAGGGGTCTTTTGACAAACAACTGGCTTTGAGAGCGTCAGCATTAATTTTCTTATACTTTACCTTACATTGAATGTGAAAGGATGTTTTGTGATGAGCGTTAAAAAGAAATTTCGGTGAAAAGTAGATTATACCGTTTCACTATGTACCCGTATCTACGTATGTACACTGTATGTATATGGGACACTAGCACGAATCTATAGATATACATACATATATAATAATAACATCCAGTAAAAATGTTTTAATTTCCTCGTGCCTGTTAAGTTTTTATAAATTTGTACAAAATACGTGTAAAAATATTGTACATAATTATATAGTTAAAAAAATACTATAACCAAATGTATTGTAATATTGAATGTATTATTTAACCAAATTGTGATAAATCGTATTGTTTCGGAATTTCGTAAAAGTCTAAGACATTGGACATTTTTGCATAATTCATGAACAAATATCAAAGCACACAAAAAACGAACCAATTATAAACTTTATCAATAGAGCATTATTCAAATGTAATCATTTTATACATTTTAAGAAAATAAGATCGAGCTCAGTGGCGTGTTGTTGGAGAGGCCTATGTCCAGCAGTGGAGGGAAACAGGCTGATACTGATGATGATGATGAAGAAAACATTTAAGTGCAACATATTTTTTATGACTGCCTCGTTAGTCGAGTGGTTGCAAGCGCGACTGCTGATCGGGAGGTCCTGGGTTCAAATCCCGGGTCGAGTGCTATGGGATTTTTCTAATTTAGAATTTCTAGTAGTGACTCGGAGTCTGGATCAGTGCCCGGTGTATGGC
>DWME01003482.1:0-18206 GCA_018244795.1 Parelbella ahira ahira
CAAGGTCACAAGAAGCTGTCCTAGTCACGGAGGGCACTTACATTTTTTTATAATGGCTTTAGGGGCTCCGTGAAACAGGCTGGTTTTAAAATTAATGCTTCATTTCTCAAGCACGAATCGCTTTATATAGTTTTTAAGTATTCATTGCGTCTTCGGCACGGCTGTACGTCGTCGTGGTGATGTCAAGGAGCAACGTAGCATAAAATTATTAATTGCCATAATGGCAACGTTACGGTTATAGTCGCTCATAGTCGGACTGGACATTCAGGTTGTAATGTGGTCCCCCGCAGAAGATTAAACATTGAATATACGAGCAGTCGGGCGGCGAAGCATTACGCTCATGTATGCTTGCAGATTAAATGAAAAGATTATAATAACAAATTTGATATTCACGTAATAAATAGATATGAACTCTACTTATACTGATATTTTGCGTATAAGAACAATATTTTTTTTTTGTTTAATTTATAAGATAAAAATATGTTAGCACTTAAAATGTAAGCTTTATTATTCAATAGTTATATATGACTTAAATATTTGAAGTGTTTTAAAATAATAATTAGATGTAAGTACATATATAATACATGAACGACATACGTATCAAAACAAAACATCATATATTCTGACTAAAGAATATAGGTACATCTTTGTGTTTTAATAATTTGCAAAATATTTTAAACTACATCTACCTACAAAGTAATAAATATTTCTTATGGCTCTTTCATAGGCAAATTAAGCCTTTACAGGAGAAGCAACTCTTTATTCGTATAATATTATTATGGATAAATATATTTGTCTGTACACATACATAGGAACGTAATGTAACAGTTACAATCGATAAAATCAAGACGGCACTATCGAGTATCGATATTGCGAGTTGCTAAACCAGAATCTCATTGTAGACCCGTCCGAGAAAAAATGAGAAAAAAACCACGTAGGTACTGTACGCGCCGAACGCATGGGAACCGAGTAGGCGCATCTTTACAAGCACTTTTTATACAGTCATTTTGGACCCTGGCTCAATGCATTACAGAATATTTCAGATGCCGTCTGCGGATGGTTGAAAAAGTTGGCAAAGCCGTAAACGGCCAGTTGCACCTGTCGCTAGCAACAGCACTAGGTATTCGTGCTGCCCAACAGTTACAAGTTAGCGAATTACAAGACATTTGAAGACAATAATTTTTTTCACCAGCATTCTGGACAAATCAACAATAATCTGATCCCGGAGATGTTACAAGCGACTTTTAAAAATGAGCAGGCTTTTTATTTACTGGCCTCGATGCAACATTAAAGACGCGCACATTGTAGGGCAGAAAAGAAAACATGTTACGAGGAATTAATTCGACATCAATGAACATTTGACAGATTGCAAGATGTCCGTCCACATGCTCGCGGCCTGTAATATTTTGTGTCAGTTTCTTTGTTATGTGTTATTTATCTCACACATTTACTTTTCACATACCTTTATCGTTACTTTATCTCATATTATAAATATATAACCACGTTCTTATCTATTCCCAAATTGTAATTATCAATTATCATTATTTCGGTGATTGCTTTATGTCCATTAATACCTATTGGACGAGAAATGTCTATTAAAGTGGTATCCTAATGTGTTTGTAATTCGGTAACCATCAATTTTGTAATTGCAATCAAACATATACCTGATTACGAAATAACACCTATTATATAAAGAAGTTCATGAAAATAATTTATGAACAAAAATATCTCAATCGAAACATCGATGAAATTATTTCAAACGTTAATATTATATTAATTAATAAGTATAATACGCATATGGTACATTTGCATTAGAGCTTAGCGTTATTTACTTTCGCGTTTGGCTAGGCAAAAATATTATAGTTAATAGGCACTTTTACTGTGTCACTTAATTGCCCCACGGACCGGTCTGGAGCGGCGCGGTCGGTAGCAACGACTGGAAATTGCAACGACGCGTCTGCGCGCGGCATGATTTCTGCCCTACACTGAGCGACCAGATACCACGCTTAATAATGTTTTAAAATGTGAACTTGCAGCTAAGTATCACATATATGTCTAAAGTGACCGGGTCATTGAAGCCAATAGAACAATTTAAAAGTTTTAAGTACCTAATATACGTTGGTTTTAAGAGTTTATTTTTATTGTCATGTTGAAAATTCAATTTAAATATTAAATGATTCTCGAAAGAAGTTAAAATATGGCCACTGAAGAAAATAACAACTTTTTATACTTATGTATATAATAATAATAAATACTTATGTATACAATAATGTACTATGTAGATTTTACACGTGTGATCGATTATATTAAAAAAATATTTGAAAACTGACAAAATAACTACCTACATGTGATTTATAGTATTAATTTTATGGGTTTGGTAGATTATGTTTTCTTTAGATAACATATTATTGACAATCAACAACAATGTAACATGTGTGATATTGTTGAAGATAAACCACATAACGATCAAGGTCAGGTCACCCACTGACCCGATATCCCAAATATTCCACTATCAACATACCTACTACCTACAAACATAATGTGCAACTCTTTGGTAAATTATATTATTGATAGAGATAAAACAAAATGTTTATAAGTATAACTGTTCACGAATATTTATGAATATTTACAGAAAGTTTTCTGTATTATTCCAAACGCCAATATTATAACAATATAATATATTATATACAAAAATCGAAATGCATATTATACGGGTGATGTCATACTGTTTGGCCTACAATCATACACACGTTTTACCTCTTATGACTAGCTATTTTGTTATGATGTAAATAAATGTCAATTTTATGGAAATACTATGTGTCATTCTTAACGGGTCTAAGTATCTAACTATATATGATTGTTAGCACTTTATTACTATGATCGTTAATTTCGTCGCCCTTCTACCAGGTGGTCCTGACGACCCGAAAAGGACAGCGGGATGTTGCCAGAAGGCCCAACACTGGAAGTAACTGTAGTGGACATCAAGAGGCTGGTGATGATGATGATGATTGTCAATTCCTTCACTAAATATTGAATAGAAAATGTCAAACAGATATAACTAGCAAATTAGTTCATTCTTTTTAACTTATGAAACACTTCAATAAAACATTGAAAAGTTTTAAAATGAGTTTAGACCATACTTCTAACTTCGTTCAACAAACGTAGTATCGAAAAGGGCTCATTTTAACTATTGACTTGAATATTGAATTATTTTGTATTGTAAATTATGGCTAATTAAATAACCATGACAAAAACGATTAGCGTACATAGAATTAACAGTCAAATTAATAACCACGTTACGAATTAATTGTCAAAAAATAATTACAAACGCTGAGCAAAACGTGATAAGCAACTATAATTACAATTAGGTGTAAAAATAAAGCAAAATGGTAAAATATAAGAAACGAGTCAGTAAATCTAGTTAATTAAACAAACGAATGTCAAAACAAATCGCTAATTGAATTTAAAATTGTTTGATATACTGCATTCAAGAACGAAGACTAGTTATAATACAATAATTTCAAACGATGTGTAAAAACATTAAAACAATTATAATGTAATAAGTAGGAAAATGGTAACTTGTAAGAAACGAGTAAAAACTCATAAATACGTGAAACCATAAGTGGACCTAGATATGATTCTAATGAGAAAATAGCAGCTGATGGTAGAGAGGCGTAATTTTACCAAGAGCACACTAAGCGCTGAACGCATTAAGATTGCAAAGATATTGCTTGCATCTGCACTTATCCTTATCCAAAAGTAATATGTGTTTCTAAGACACTGATTAAACAATGAGAAATTAAAAGTAAAAAAAAGCTCTTTATCAAATTAAAAGTAAAAGTAAAAAGTTAAAGCTTATATTTATTCGAAAGACGGTAAAAATTGCGAATCCCCACTTGGCCAGCGTGTCAAGCAATAACCCTAACCCTACTTCTTTTGAAAGAAGACGCGTGTCTGACAGTTGAACAATAAAGGTTTGATCATGATGATTGATTGATTGATTGATGATTGATTCATTGATGATGATGATAATGATGAAAAATGTTTTGCAGAAATAAAATTTGAAACTTTGATATTTTCACCAATTTTCGTCAAACTACAAATGACTGAAACTGGGTATATTTCTATTAGAGTATATGTGAGTATTATTTAACGGCTAAAAGAATACTCACATATGTATGATGTGATAGTCGTAATTCTTAAGGTTTTAACATAAACACTCTGTAGGTATGTCCCAGCAGTGTGTTCGTGATGAAACAAAACAGAGCGACATTATTCTAGGTAACCTATCGAGGAAGTGTATCGCTAGGTACCTCCGAATGAGATCATCATAATCGATCCACGGCAGCCTTCGAAACAGTATTTATCCACCATTTTAATGAGATACGCTTAGGTAAACACCTCACATTGACACAACACAAACATAAAATGAAGGACTTAGTGGATTAGTGTCAATAGTTTCATAATTGGCGATGAAAAAATTTAAGTAGGTGTTAATGCTGTGTTACCATATACAAATTTGTAATTTGTACGAACTGTTGCGCTTCTCTGAGAATTCGTATTTATATTATGAGCATAATATGTAGATACTATTTAGACATTTTTTATAGTTAGGCTTAGTTAGGGGTAATTAGGGGTTCGGTATAGTTAGGGTTTTATCAATTAATCAAGCAAATTGCACATTATTATTATTGAAAAATTCTCGAAAACTAATCGTTGTCAATTGTCAGTAGGCGACTAAATCACAAATGAATAATAAAGAACAGGTACGAACAATTCCAAGATGAATTGCTGTACGTAACCTGTGACATAATTATATATTATCTGCGTATTTATCAGATTATAGTGTTATGCAATGTCGTTTCATTAACATTTTTAATATAACGTGATCTTAACATCATAATTATCAGTCTGTCTCAGTTCACTACGAGACATAGACCATAGGAAAAAGTTTATGCTTCGATGATTTAATTTTTAAAATAAAATAAAATTAATAAATATAATATGCATATTAAAATGCGACCACGGATACATTTAGACATGTAAATTAGTTAATAGCGCATTCTTTATAATTAATTTCGAGGCCGAATAATCTGCGATTTAAGAAACGTGCGACTTTTCAAAAAACCACCAAACAGAATTATGCGTAGATACAAATATATGTGTCTGTACATTGTCGAAAATTTCCATAATATCAATAACCTTGCTAATGAATGACCCGCCTCACAGCTAGTTAAAAACCGCTGTCTGAATATAAGGGCATTGTTTCAAAACAAATTCACGTGCTCGTGGACGCCGTAGTGACGTAACAGAGTTCACAACGAGAAAGGTCTACTCTGTTCTCTTCATATACACACTTGAAAGCACTTTACCAGAAGCATTGTTCAGAAACCGGAGGGTAGAGGCGTTTCTGTACTTGTAACTTTTAGAATTATGTTTCAAATGTTGGCGACGACCACACATTGCCCTCGAACAAATCAAAGAAAAATATTTCAAATACCCTTACAAAAGAACTGAAGCAAATATCGATAATGGCAACCACGCTGCGGCAAAGTACATACCTGAAACAAAGCGAATAGAATAGTTAATATTGCACGGAAAACAAACAAACAGACGTCGATAGAATTAAAATGTCTCTTAAAGGAAAATGGGAATACGGAAGATACGGTGCAAATGAAATATTTATCACAAGAAATTCAATGGCGGATGGAGAAATTCCTTGAAACGCAACTCGAGTTGCACTTTGCAATAGGCAAAGATAGAATAGACCGTAATTTTTTTATTTAAAGTACATGAGTAAAGATAAAGTATTATTTATTTAGGAGTGAATATTTTTTTTTATTGTTTTTATTCCTACAATGTTACTAGTGTACTATAAAGCAATGACAATATAGGTACACATTATAAAAGAAAAATCAACGAATTTGTAGTTCGTTACTAAGCGAATAAGTTAGATAGTCCTGCGATGCGTGAGAAGGGGTCGTTTCCTAAACAAGTGACCTGATTAGCAGTTTGGGTGGAAACGGAGATTGCACAGCTAGGTTGTTATACTTGTTAGGTAGAACACAACGCTAAAGAGTTGACGATTTTGCTGAATTTCTATGAAAATCGGAAAATATATT
The DNA here is from genome assembly GCA_018244795.1 of Parelbella ahira ahira. Lineage (NCBI taxonomy): Eukaryota > Metazoa > Arthropoda > Insecta > Lepidoptera > Hesperiidae > Parelbella > Parelbella ahira. Next base: position 6,123 of record DWME01003482.1, read on the forward strand.
GGAAAAACTTAAAAGTACCAATATGTTTAATGGGTTAAAAGAAAGTTTTATAGAGCACACATCACTTTTACACTTATAAATTAAATAACAACAGCGAAAGTGAATATATCAGACATACGTACATACATATCTGATATTTAGTGAGCCATGCTGGTGACGCAAGAGCGACATTAAACTGTCGGTCCGGGTCATTATCATTAAACCTTGTTGGAAGCCCTTGTGTCAGATTTAAACCTTCGACAGATGAGCACACACACACATCATAAAATAATATTTTAAATAAAATATAAACTGCACATAACGTTAAATCAATTTGAACATAACATCGAATGACTTTGAATATAACATAAAATCAGTTTTAATATAACATTAAATCAATACGTGAATAACTAAACGCCAAATATTTCCTTCGTTACCCTTTATCCGAATTATTAAATTATACTATGTAAAATAGTTGCATTGCGTGTAATCGAATGATCGCGGTACCGGTGCGAGTATAGAGTTACAATTCCACGCGTCATGCGCCTGCGCATGTCTTGGTAATTTTATAGAAGGAAGCAGTCTATCTATTGTAGTTTTTAATCAATTGAAGTCACCTGAGCTAGCAGAAATGATGTACTTATGTAAACATTTTTGTTCTTCTTTTATTTTGATTTGCTCTTGTGTATATAAAGATTTTTTTCATTTATTAATTTATTGATGACGAAATGTAAGAAAATGTGTGATCTTGCGCATTTATAACCTTTATGATATTTCACACGGATACTGGAATTATTTCTATACTTAACGTAGGCAAATATCTCGGAGACCATAATAATTTCATATTATTTACGAAACTTGTTCAGTGAATAAATACGTATCATTTCAGGAAGACGACCAGAAGGATAATTTTACTAAACGTCGTAGATGATAACTTTAGTGAACATATCTAAATGAGGCAAAAAATCTCCCAGGACTATAACCGGCATAAATCCAGTAACTGCCTATCGCTATGGAAAATAAGCGTAACAATATGTACCTACATAAATACTTTTCCTCAGAATTCTAATTATTTTTTGCTTATCGAGTTAATTAAATGCTAATTTACGTTCTAACAGTTAATGAAACTTATATTATAGTGACAGTAGACCACAAGCAGGACCACTTGCACAATACCTTCAACAAGATACGGAGAAAGTCAATGATACGCTATAAGGTGGTTATTTAGTGAGCGGTCTCAACGCCTGCGATTAAACTGTAAGCTACAAAATATCCCCACGTAGCGCTTACTTTAAGAACACGATAGGTCGACTCTTGACATACATTTTATGTATCACTTAAGCGCTTTTATTACTTATACACTACTGTATAGTTTGTTTTTAAATCGTTTACACCAAAAAAAAACACAACATTCTTTCACTCACAGTGCGTTAAATAAGAGTCGACTTCTACTGCTGTCAGAAGTTTATGAAACCACAAACGTAAGAGAAGAAAAGACTGCGTTATGTTTACATTTTCTGTAGTCTATGACTTCACTATCATCACGAGCCTGTCCACTGCTGGACATAGACCTCTCCTAATAAGTGACATCGCGCCCGGTCCTCAATAACTGCATCTGGTTGTTGACTGCAGCTTTTCGCAGATCGCCATCCTTTCTGTATTACGTTTGCTGAGCCGCAGTCTTCACTCCATATCTCGCCTACTCCACTACAGTTTGTGACTTGTTGTAGAACAAACACTTTACGTTGACTTGCGGTGAGTATTACTAAACATCTAGTCATTAGGTATTAGACTGACGCTCGTCAAGTTACGCATAAATTAACACCAGAGCAAACATATCTGCATTATTCTTAAATTAATATGAACGATATATTTGTCGGTTCAACTGAGATTTTATCGCAGTAAAACGAGGTGAGCAAAATTGTTAAATTTGTTGTTTGAATTAAAAATTAAAATTACAATTAGGGTTTTATACGATTCTACAATACAGTGAGTTTAATTGGTTTATTATTACGTAATACTTATTTATGAGTATCCGGTTTGTTTTTCATTTATCAAAACAATACAGAAATATAGACAATATTAAGTTGATCACTACACTTCAGTAAGAAAGTACTATGAGAAAATAAAGTAATACAAAAGTTTCCAATACTAAAAAATAATTCAACGTAAAAGAATTGTCAATTTCTTAATCGTAACAGCAACCGATATTAATCACTTATCTATCACTACGTTATTCAACATAGTTGTATAACCCGCTTACATTATAATGCGCACACGGACACTCGAAACTAACATAGCAGATAATGCAAAAAACCACAGATAAACAACAAAAACAAACAATCCAATATGGCGTCGAAACGTCACCCCGCTATCGGTCTCGGCCGCGTTATCACCGACGCGTAGACGATCCGTTTTTAGAAATATTAATTCAGTAATAACTGTTGTATACTGAACTATTTTTAGTACGGCCTAGGCTAAAAATACAGCGGTCGTCGCGAGCAATGACGCTTACTTGATAATACTAATGTTACTCATGTAATGTAACAGTGTCGTTGACTCGCCGCAGTTTATTGGGTCTGCTCGTCGATTGATCTCGCTGATCTAACTTATGTTATCTATGCTCGTGTGACAGTTTTCGCGGCAAAACACCGCCATGATGGAATTGGGGCAATGACTTCGATTTACGTACATATTTTATAACACATTGTATTATATAAAACAGATAAATGAAACACACTTTATATAAAAAATATTGAGAAAAGGTAATTAATTTTCGTCTTTTTTTCATATAATATAGTGATTGGTGATTTTATTGCCTCAGCTGATAAGATATGCTTATATTGAAACGTTTTGGTTTCATATGCGTTCACATTAATATGAAAAACGTTTTAATTCGGTCATCAATAGTACCAACGTGTCTATGACCGAATCCAATTAGAACTTCAAGTAGCCTGCATAGCGTATATATATACATTATATCGCGTTGATATATATACTTACACAAAAAATATGCTACAACATATCTGGTATTGCTTCGAGTACGCGTGTATAGTAGAATATTAACGATGTACAGCACACATTACATATATCATTAAATTTAAAGTAGCTTTGTATGATAATCGTGCGAAAAACATTGACAAGATTAAGCGTATACGGGCGTGATAGAAATGGATATAAGACACATCGACGTGTCAAGTGATCGGTTTGAATGGCACAGATTAAAAACGTGACCTTAGTAGCGTCATTAGCCGTTGCTGAATGTACGGTGTATATTAGAAAATTAATCGATGAGTTATGTAACTAGTCATTCGGTGTTGGTAGACGCAAGACGTGTTCGTCGGAGCCGCAAGGTCGCCCTGTCGACATTGACCGTGAAGTTACGACATCGGGTATAAAAAACAGCTTATTATGTTTCCGCAATTCAAGAGTTCGTTCGAAAACCAATTTTTCTACAAACAAGTACCTACAAGACTGAAACGGACCGCTCGTTAAGAGGAGTTTTAAAATGTTCATTTATAATTAATGAAAATAATTTATCACTTTTGAAACCAAAACAGTATTTACAAATCTGTGATGCAGTTTTATGATCAAAAAAATTTCTTGATTTTTTTGGTTTGCAATTTACAAAATGATCTTAAAAGCAAGGAAATATAAATATTTTCTACATAACTCCTAAATACATTCTAAATGTATTTAAATAATAATAACATGTTATTAAATGCTCAATTAGTTTGATTAATGTTTTAAAGTTGTCTATTATATTACAGTCCAATGACGTAAATCGCTTGATTTCATGCCTAATTACCTACTAACATGGTATTGTACTCTGGGTGTAAATATTCAATGTATAATCTACATAGATTGTAACATTTCAGTCTTAGCATAATAAAATGCACGTTAGCTTTTTATTAATAATAATAATAATATGTTTTTCACTCTTTCTAACCTATTGAAAACAAAGTCAGTGGTTTTCGATTAATTACGAAGACTGGAATTGCACGATAACTTTTACTGGTACAAAATAAAAGTAGGGACGTACCTAATTGGGTAGCGCGTAATCAAGAAATTAATTTCACTGTAGTAAGGACGTTTATCCATTATTCGATACTTATAACTGTTGTTCAATAAGATTTAAAAGCGTCGAGGGATTATGATTCGTTTACATATGATGGACAAGTCATAATCGTTTTCAATATCACTGATATCGTTGCGCACAACTTTCATACTGTATGTTAAAAGTGTCAAGTATCTTAAAGGGAAACCAAGTTCCGAAGACTTTTAACATGGTACAACGTATAAACGCTGTAATTAGTCGTTGAAACCAGTTAATTTTACGTTCTTTAAGGAACGTCAAACAAGCTGTCATGTTCGCGAGAATGAAAGCTTCGCGAAATGTTCGCTGAAAACGTAGCGAGAGCTCTTAGTTCCACATGAAATAAGTAAATGATGAAAAGTAAACAAGTATTTAAATTACCTCGAGAAATATTATATTTTAAAGTTTGCAATTAAAGAAACATCAATAAATCAATATCAAAATAATATATAAAGTATAATATTGAAAAGGCCGGAATTACGGTTTGACAGATAACGCATTTGACAGTTACGATGCCACAGATAAACACAGCCCCAAAAGCATGATATCCGTGTCAAAAATCAATTTCAAGCATTTAAAATGGTCATAAATATTGAATATTGAATTATAAAATATTAAAGAATGAAAAATATTGAATTATATAAAGAATGAAGAAAAAATATGTAGAAATATTACACACAGGTGCTGTGCTTTTAATGTTTGCATTAATCATTGTGAATTAAATTTTGCCATAAAGAAGTAGATAGTGCATCTTTATGTTAAAAATGTGATGTGAGCGTGTATATGTTCCACTTAGCCGTAGCTGATATGAGGGGAACTTTACTGTTTGAGATTGGTAAAAGATATCTTCCAGCTGTAATGACTACTAACAGATAAGTGGAGTCTATTTGCTGGTTATATCTAATGAGAAAATGCGCATTCCCGCCCGGCGCCCTCGTGTCCTTACGACAAGTACTTTAGGGTAATTTATTTTTTACTTATTAGCAATTTAAAGGAATTAAATGGTTTATGTTTTGCCGTCTTAAATATAAATATGTTTAGTCCCACAGAGGAAACAATACTATAGGGATTAAATTCGAAGCACGCTAGGTCTATAAGTATTTCATATTCGGTACTCTCCGTCTACTCTGTAAGGAACGTGGCATTCTGATAATTGTGATAATAATAATTATTATATTGGTAGTCTCTGCCATACATGTTATTTGTTGAAAACGAATATACTAAACAATTGAATCATGCATTATATATATGTGTTTCTAGGATATAAATTTCTTTAACACATTACTGTGGTGGATGGTAATTATTATAGTATAATAAATAAATATATTCATAATGGTTTAATAACTGAAAATTCTCCACTATTTAGTGTCAGCTCATTTGAGTTATTTGATATAATAACTTGCTTTATTACTAAAAAAAACATAATATGGAAAATTTTAAAATTATTTATATAAAAATCTTGGCTGTTTGAAAATTAACATGACAGGGCATTTATTTTCGCATTTATGAATATTTTTGCATGAAAATGAATAATGGTCCTGCTGCTTCTATAATTTGACACGATTCTTAGTACCCAAAGAAGTTGGGACCAAACGCTGCCGTGCTGCTCCAATCATTCGTTATTTTTTTCACCTTTACAATAAGAAACGAACATACTTTGGAAATTCACAAATGAGTACCAGAATTCAAACTGCAGATAATTGAAGTGGGAAGCCGAAATTTAAAATCACTAGCCTGTCCTCAATTTCGTATCTCTGTACTTTTAATGTCATGTACTCGTGTTTATTCCTAGATTTGAGGCTTTATGTGACGTATTTAGTTCAGCCATGCGTGGTTGAAGTTCCAGTCATGCTATGAAATACATCACTGCTATCGTAACAAACGTACAAGTTGTAAATAAAGGAGTAATATAGTTTACTGTGATTTATTAATAGTTGCATGTTAGCACAAATAATACCCGCGTAGCTTTATTATTCAATGTTAAATTATTGGTTCGTGAATTATTATTAAAATACTAAATAAAATTCTCAGACCACTTTAATTACGGTTTACTTAGGATGATATTAAATTTAATCGAAATTGATGGAGACGAAAACGTGTTGAAAATCAGAAAAAGTAAAACAAATTTAATATTCACATTAAGCTTCACGGTTTACAGTGCTTCCGTAGCAAAATATAACTGAAATGCGATATAAATATCATGATAATTATGATTTAATTCATACTTCAAACGTTTCAAATTTGTGGAATATAAAATATACGTCAATTTTATTATAATTACTCGTATATGTGTATATTAACTGATAGATAGTAAAAGTACATAGCATAATAGGTACAAGTAGTTATTACAAGATCGTTATCTCCAGTATGAATAGTTGTCAATAAATTGCATTCACAATAAGTTCATGGACGATTACATTGCATAAGTTATGCAAACTTAAATTGGATATTGTTATATTGTAGTATAACACGCAGAAGTTCACTAGGCACCTCGCTATGATGACGATGTAAAGACACGGCGAAGGCGAGAGCGGTCGGCATTGATAGGCGAAGTTAGGCTTTATGTGGGGAAGCGCATTCCAAGCAACTGTCAAGTTTATTTCTGCGCGTTGCACAATTAATATTAAAATACTTAAGTCTTTGTACACCAATAGTGAATTGTACTTGTACTTGCGTTAAATAACGTAATTCAAGTACTGTATTTATGGTTTTTTATTCACGCAACCGTTTGATGACGTCAGCAAAGAAAAACTGAGTAGTGTTCTTTTACGCGCATACGTTAACATTGCATAGAGGGGATGTGGGTGGTGGGGTGTAGTTTAACATTTGAATCCAGGCGTGTGATAATGTTTATTAGGATCCAGCAAAAACGTAAGCTTAAATCGTATATTAAAACGTATTTATAGGTCGCCAAGTACTCACAGCGTCCTATTTCGCTTGATGGATGATTAAATGAAAGTTAAAAATAGCCACCCGTTCCAGAAACGAAAACTGTATCAACAATAATTCGCGAGCCATCCTCCGGTCAATTAACGAAAATGACTAAGATGATTAACATTAATCTGCGCTGGACAGTTGGCGCCACTGCACGAGCGCGCCACGACGCTGCACGCTCATTACTTATCTGTATTTATGGTACTACCCTACATCCACGTCGGCTAGCCCGCGCTTGGCCAGCGTGCCACTTTGCCCTTACCCCTTCTCTATCTTAGAGCAGATGGGCTCCAAAAGGGGAACGAGAAAGGGTCGTTGAAGATGATAATGATCTTGGCTTATGATCGTTGTATTAAGTATTTGTTTACTGTACTTACAATACTTGTTTTAAGTAGTATTGCTTACTTGTAAATTATTTTGCTTAAACTTTATTTGCGGAATATATATTAAAATTATATTGAAATAATATATTTATAACATTGAACATTGTTCTATTAAACCAGAGGTCAGGGGCGTTGGACTCTTTAAGTCTAATTATTATTTTCTCTTTGTAATAGAAACGGTAATATGGAATAATTAATGCTGGCCAAAACGGTCATATTTTTATTCATTTCTTTGTAATATGCTGATATGTGGTATTTATACATAGCAACTGTGATTTAATTTAATAATTACTATTCTATTGTAAATTAGGCATATTATTAGAACGTATACTGTTGTTATTCATAAATTTTTAATAGTTATTAGATATGTGGCACCTTCTGAATTTTTATTATTTACTTTCTCAACTGTAAATATAATTTTGGCATTCTCCGCTCACCCGCCATATTTTAACATGACGTCACGTCAGGTGCGTCACGTCAAAATAATAATATTTTCCCTGCATTGCGAATCTTTGCAACGTTTATAGGGAAGCAAAAAGGATTATTTATGTATGTGTATATTTTATCGAAGGTATGGTAAAATGATCATTAATTTTACCACAAGGCCCGATTTAAAATTGTATGTTTATAATATATAACGCAACAAACAGTTCGGTGGCGATATGTTTTCCTGTAAACATCGGGTTTCCCATGTGGTTGGCCCGATTAAAGGGACAAATATATTATTAATTCGTCTTAAACCAACTAGTATCATCTTTTTATATTTGGTATCAACTACACCTTATCCAACGTAACTTATAAGATTAAATGATGACACCTCGTATCTTTTAATATTGGGTGAAATAAGATACAAAGGCACATAAAAATGTATTTTTAATATAATGATAACATGGCGCCAGATCTTTTACGGAGTAGACAAAGAACGGATCCGATGTGCTACTTAATTTAATAATATGATTTTAAAACTTTTTATTATAGTCTTTAAGCAATATTTTGCGACTGGTCATATAATCTTAAATGATATCTTTATGAAAAATGCACAAAAAGATGACCGAGATTGTAAAAAAAAATGCCAGTTACGTTGATATGAACTGGTACCAGTATGTGACCTCGCGTCGCCGCGGCTGTCTAAAACACATTAAATGATTCATTATTACACGTTAATATTGTCGGTACCCATTTTAACATGTCTAGACCCGAACTACTTCACTGCAATAATAATTTTTCTTCACTTCGAATGTTTTATTATAACATTTCGTACGTTTATATACTTATATCGGCTAGACGGCAGTTTTTTATGAATTTTGGTAACGTACTGACGATTTAATCATTCGTTCCAGGCGGAAAACTTGAAACCGGTAAAATAAAAATTACCAGGTAAAGCACACCGTAGGTATTAAAACAGAAGCTCATTGTTATATGGTTTTAGTTTAGAAAATTATTAATATAATTATGCTTATGCGCCGCGCAGTATGAATAATTAGTTTCAAGTTTATCTATTTAAATTTGTTATCTTGACAGCATTTGAGATGTCGAGATAAATGTGAAGAAATTTTTGTTCTATAATATTTTTTTTACGTTTTTGCGGAAACGAATATAATGTTATTAAAATCCAGGTTTTTTTTGTATAGTAGATTTTTTTTTGTAAATAAGTCGAGAGCTTTTAAGTGGTGGCGTTTCGCTCAGGCTACGTCACACGAGCCAAGGTCGAAATGCAAGGAAGTGGACTGACAATGCGTTCGCGATTTCACAACGGCTCACGCTGCAAGGAGGAAGTCCACGGTTATCTCAGCAATTACTTATCAACTTTAAAGTGGTTCTTTAGTACAAAATTCGATCAGCCTAGTATCTTTTAGGTTTGTTTGTTTAAAGATTAATCTACGCCTATTATACGTACCATAGTTTTAATGTATAATTCACACCATGTAGATACAAAATAGATACTATTTGTTGTAAAAAAAATTAATTATGCTAGTTATTTAATTAAAATGAATTTACTAAGAGTACGATAGCATGATGCATATTTTAGTACGAATTATATCGAAGGCAAAAAACAAAAACCAAAAAAGCTGAGATAACTGATGATATGTACATGTTTGTTAGGATTTAAAAAAAAAACAAGTTACAAAATGTGAAGTATGAGTAGGTTATCGTTATTTTATCAAAATTAATTACGTAACTGAATAAATATCGCATGTTTCCGTTTTATTTCTCATAAGATAATAATAATAACTCTTCCTTTTGTAATTAACACATTTCCTCTTAGAACAATCAGGAGTCATGTCAGGTTGTTTAAGTATTTTTATTTATTAAGCAACGTATAATGTGACATTAGAAATATAGGCTGAATACGATCATTATGACATTTTGAACGTACGTACGAACGAATGAATGAATGAACCTTCCGAAGTCCTTCAAAACTGTGCACGTATCAGATACAGAGCCCAAGCACGAGGTGATAAGGATTACATTCGCGAAATGTTATCGTCAGCATACAGTAGGTATCTGATAAAACGAGTTACTTATATTCATTGACGATCTGTTACACGTCGGACGACCGTAGGTATATTAAAACAGAACGTAGAACTCTAGATCAGATTGAATTTTGACCTCTCGTTCGGTTTCCGCTGCATTGTTGTTTAACAATACCGTTTTATCACTTGTTCTTGTACAGGATGGGGCGACGCAATGACAGATTTTCAGTCTATCGGTTTAAAATAATCGTTATAAATATATAAATCATCGTGATGTAGCAAGTCTGGCAACTGCTATAATTTTTTAGTTAAAAATATTTTAATATAATTTTGGTACAAATTTTGTTAGCCAAATGATTTAATTTAAACGGAAAATATATAGTAAGCCTTTCTCGCCCTGAAAGGAGACCCGTGCACAGTGGAATTATAAAAAACGACACCAGACGTCGATGATAATAATGACGATGATGACTAAATAATATTGCTTAATATTATGACTTTCTCTAATAAACAATGAATGGAAGTTAAATATAGGAATTAATATGTAAACCTCACGTACCTACGTACGTTATCAAACTTAAAGGTTGATATCCTATTATCAGACGACTGTGACGATTACAGGAAAAATATTATGAACCTTTTTGTTACAGTAGTAGTAAACAGTTACACGGACAAATAGTGATTGTTCTCAGCGTGCTATGATATTAGGTTCTTTAAGAAACGCGTGAAAAGAGTTCTGCTTCAATCTTGGCAAAGTATTGGTAGGCCCTCTGGTGCTGTACATATTCATAGGCGACAGTGATCACTTATCATCGGGTGGTCGGTCTTTTTAACAGGTTTTTGATTTATAACTAGGAATATAACACACATCGAACTGTTCTTAAATTATTTAGAGCCTGTGCTGTGTGACCGGACATCAATAAGCATACATTTCCAAGTATATTCCAATATGCATACATATTCATATGTGTATGTAGATACGTTTGGACCCACGCATTGATCAAATACTCGAGCTTATCATATAAATATTAGCGGAAATCGAACCGACTGCTCCCGACTGAGCCGCCAGGTTCACTAATCAACAAATGGTTCAGTCAGTGAAGACTTAGAATAATATGCTGAACTACATATTTAACTGTCATAAAAATCCTTAATATATGTATTGGAAAGCGTGACTTGATAATCAATATTATATGTCGCTTATAATTCCGTTGTAAGCCTCACACCGTATTGGCATATATGAATATATATTGCTTTATCATGAGATCATCGTTTGCTGACGCGGAGCAGGTCTCGCCGTTTGCTCATGATACGTACAGTAAAAAATATCTATGTAAAGATCACGTCCAAACGGCGTTCTTTTTGAACTTGAGTTGATTTTGCATTGTATAAATGTATAGAGGCTATTGGTAAATAGCTTCACCACTTAGTAAAGTCGTGTTTTTCAAGAATCTTATGGTATGTAGCTAAATTGGAGTGTATGTATATTGTTCATAATCAATTGCCTATTCTAGACATTTATACAGACCATATTTATGTACATGATCATACAGAACAGACATCTTTAAAAGCTTGTATATAATGAGCAATGGTTTCAATTTATTCGGTGATGGCAGACGAGCACATTTCCGTTGCTAAGTAGAATATTATAGTCTTACTTGACGTTCGGGAAATTATTACTGGAATACATGCATGGGTACGCGTGACTTTATGAACCGCTAAGATAGAGAACCGAAAGATAAAGGAAAAGAAAAGGTTTTTGGATTTTCAATTTTCCGTCGTTTACACTAAATTAATTATTAATTGTATCTTCTATTACAGAAGCTAAAATGTAGATATTTTTTATTGAAGCGCATTTTATATTTTGGCGGTAAAACTCATCTAGAAGTATGGAAAACGTTTACGAATGGTACTTCGGAAAATTTGTTACGTCATTTCGCCAATACATAAATGCGTAGGATAACACTGCAAATTTATAATAATAATAATAATAATAATATTACTAGTATATACTAATAATATTATTATTATTTATTATTATTATTATAAATTAGCGTATGCTCACGCCAGGTTCCTTACGGGATAGATAATAATCCATCCTTACATACTGAACGTGCTACAACATTCACAATTTACGTTATGTAAGTACAGTTATTATTAAGAAAACAATTAATACAGGTGTGTAAAATGTTGTTCATGAATCCAAAACGCCGCTACT